>VZTL01038728.1:0-14924 GCA_013400535.1 Scopus umbretta
CTTCTCAGCACTGATGAGACACAGGTGGAATGTTGGGTCTAGTTCTGGGATCTCCAGTACAAGGGAGATATAAACATGCAGAAGAGAGTCCACTGAAGGGTCACAAAGACGATTAAGGGGCTGAAACATCTGACACATGAGGAGAGGCTGCAAAACCAGGGACTCTTCAGCCTGGAAAACAAAGAGTTCAAGGGGATCTCATGAATGCATATAAATACCCAATGGGAGNGATCTCATCAATGCATATAAATACCCAATGGGAGGGAACAAAGGAGTCTGGCTCTTCTCAGTAGTGTCCAGTGACAGGACAAGAGGCAATGGTCATGAATTAAAACACATGAAAATCCATCTGTACACAACAAAACACTATTTTACTGTGAGAGAGGTCAAACATGGGAACAGGTTGCCTGACTGGACACAATGTTGGGTGTCCTGCCCTAGGTGACCCTGCTTAAGCAGGAGGTTTGGACTAGGTGTTCTCAAAAGGTCCCTTCTGATATATGGAATTCTGTGATTCCATGATTCTGTGATATATTTCCCTCCTTCTTTGAGAATTTGCTAGTACACTATTTGAAAGAAGTTCTCTAAGAAGTTTTAGAAGAGAATTTTCAAATTTTAGTGAAGTCAGTCAGAACAAATCAGCTTATAATAAGCACTTTAAAAAATTCAATGTTAGTTTATAAGCAGCTACAGAATTGTGAACTGGATTTTAGTGAAACTTATTCAGAATTTCTTACATATTTATGATGATCAAAAGACAGTAATTCATCCCTTATGTAATTCAACTAGATGTCAATTCAAGAGAAAAAGATTACTTTGTTTACTTTGTGTAGAACTATCATTTCTTATTCAGAAAAGCAATTAATATCTGTCAAGGTTTACTTTGCACATATTCACCCTCAATTTTCTAGTGTTTGAATGGTTAGTGATTGTAAATGTTCAGAAGAACATTTAAGTAGAAAATGTAATGCCTCACAGATGTTTAGCTGTTGGTGTTTTTTTTCTTTTTTCTTTTTTTCTCCATTTTTCCTTTGGTTAAATGTTTCAGTTATTCAGTTTTATTCCTGATATCCTGAGTTGGCAAAACTCCTATGTGGACTGAGTATTTTGTCTGGTTAAAATTTACTTGTAAAGCTTAAAGTTAAATGAATTCTAAATGATGCAAACAGCAACTTTTGTATGATTCCACAGAAACTAATTTTGTTTTTCTAGTTCAGTACTTGCCATAATACCAGCAACATGATTAGTATATTCCCAACTGAAACATAGTTATCAGATGGAAGTGAATCGAGGTATATATTCCGGTCTAGTTTAAGACAGTTACTGATTTTCAAGGACTATGAGCTAATCTCCAACTCATTAAAATATTGTAAAGCATGAGGAATAAATGAACTTCATTTGAAGTATTCATCCATGAATTCTTAATTGCTTTAGCTTGACTAAAGCCTGGTTCGTGTCTAATGGAGCTTAAGAACAGGCTTTTAACAAGATCTATCAGCCAGTGTTAATTTTTGGCTGTCTTCATGCCACAGGTCTGGAAATTTTTCTGTGAGATACCTGAGTCCCTGCCCAGCAGCTGATCAGCAGGGTCATGAACCAGGTTGATGTATCACACATAGAAGAAAGAGAATAAGCATCTTACAAGCAGTAGAAGCATACAGCAAAGAAGATCCTTTCAGTATCACAGCCTGTTATCTTGGGAAGCTAATTCCAGGTCCAGGATATGAAAAATGCATAGCAGTAGATGAGTGCAAAAGGGTCCCATGGCTTGGGAAACACTTATTTCCAAATTTTGGATGGGAAAATGCATATTTCTCTTGTCAGCTGGAGAGCTTCTAGCATCATGCGATGTCAGTAAGCAGAAAAAAAAGGATTTATGATATCATAAATATATACTTTGACATTCTCTGATTTTCAAAGGATCTGGGGTTGATTACAGTTCACATCAGAAAGCTAAAATAAAATCAATATAGTAGATAATGAACTGGGTGTGAACAGCAGGTCTCTGGGTCCTTGAGATTATGAGAGAAAAAAGGTTAGAATTGACAAGAAATTACTGTTATTGATAAAATTTTAAACCAAAATTTATCTTTGCAAATTTTAAACATCTACTTTCAGTTAAAAATCCTGAGTTCTTCCAAGTCTACAGATGATATAACCACTGTACACAACCACTATTATTTCCTGTCTGTTGTGGCTTGAAGAAAATAATATGGGATCCCAATATTAATGGTCCTTTCCCTACCCTGCAGATGAAACCTTGTCCCTCTGAAGTTAGTGATAAAACTCTTTATGATTTTCTCCATATTTCAAAATCTATGCTAGTGAAACTGAGACATGATAACTAGAAAATAAGTTGCTTAACTGGTAACGGCTTCCTCAAAGGCATTACACTGTTCCCTTATCCCTGCTCCAATTTATTTCTTAGGCATTATTGTCTACTAAACTGACAACTGAATAAAAACAGTCAGCTTGTGAAGTTTCTTTCCTTCCCTCCTCTGTTACTGGTACTTTCTGAGTCATCTTCAAAGTATAAGGAACATGAGAGGTGTGCCTTGGAAGCAGTTTAACATCTTTGAAGTGCTAAGCTCTGCACAGTTGGAGACAGAATTGTTCTAAAAATGATCTAAAAAATTACACTGGAATGTCTGTAACTTCTTTAATGTACATCACTAGAGAGAAGCTATAATCCTTATAGAAACTCTACCAGATAGGAGGTAAGACTAGGAGAATTCTTCTTCACTATATAAAGAAGTGATGAAAGCTTCCTATAATAAATTATCATAACTTCTACAGAAGCCAAGCTGCCCACATGGTAAAATATCTACCAAATCATCTATAAAATTAGAGTATTTGCAGTTTTCTGGAAAGGGTATTAAAAAAGTCTTTCCATCATAGGAACAGTAGATAAAGAAATAGGATATTTTAGTTCAGTAAACACATCTTTATGTCTACAAAAACATTTCTATCTTCTGTAGATTAAGTTAAGAAACAAGGGGGAGCATCCAGCATATATCTATATTGTAGGGCCACGTGGTGCAACTGGAGCAGATATAAAGAGAGAAGCATTGGGTACTGAGGACACACTGTCCACACCATAGATTTTTCAAGGGTTTCACCAGGCTGGTCCCCTAGAGAAATCATGGCCTAGTTGCCCATTTAACAACACACCAGTTCATGCTCTCTGGGACCACGGCACAGTGTGAATGGAGGCACCAGCAGGGGGAGTGATCAGAAGAGTCGCTTCAAAAGGCCACTCCTGATCCAAACTAAAACATTACATTTACCTTGTCAGGATGTGGTAATGAATCTGCCCCAAGAACGTGAATACAAATGGGTTACCTTCGGAATTTTAAGATGGGAAGAGACTAAATAAAACCCTGGAAATTCTATGAAGGTGAATTAATCTCTTAAGAGTGAGTGTTTCTCTGAGATGAATGATAAATTGTTGCAGTAAGATTAAATCTTGAGAAGATAGATTAAAATATAAGTAATTAAAAAATAATCCAACATACAACTACTGCCCATGACAGTTCTTTAATCTGTCACTTAATTAATAGCTAGTAAAGAACATGACTCCACTTCTTTGGTTAGTAAAGGGGACAAAGCAGTGTTTCTTGGAAATACTGGCTTCTGGGCCAGGACATGTTAAGTGCAGTGTCCAAATGAACAGTGAATGCCTTTTAAGAAGGTGAAATCTTATTGCAGATTAGCACTGAACCACTTTCAGTGTCTTTCCAGTTGCCTAAATTTTATTTCTTTATTAAGCATGTGTACCCTTAACCCACATACAATCTAGGATAACTGACCCCAGTACACACATAGTCTGGAAGAACATGATCCAGGATGATGTCTTCATTGGTATAAGCACAGTTTGCCCTCAAGATAAGCAGGTTTATGTGAAGCAAGTATGCACTAATAGTTTTGTAAGGAAGGAATCATTACCATATTCACAATTTCTTCTTTCAGTTATTCAGCACGACTGCATGAGGAGCAGTTTAAAAAGCATGTTCTTTTGTTCAAGTGCTCTTTTCTGCATCAGTAGTAGGCTGCAGCCCCAGAAGAGTAAAGAATATTCCAGTCCAGGTTTAAATGTGGTGGAAGAGGTAGATGTACAATAGATATTAATGCATTCCATACACATTGGAAGTGCTGTTCAGGAGATCCTTACACTAATCACACCCTGTACAGTTTAGTGTTACATTCTTAATCACAAAAATTATCCCACAGTGCAGCACACAGTGGTGGGTTGACCTTCTCTGGCTGCCAGGTGCCCACTAAGCCACTCTCTCACTCCCCCTCCTCAGTGGGATGGGGGTAGAAAATAAGATGAAATTTAATATATTTAATAAAGAAAAGCCAAGGCCACTTGCAGAAGAAAGACAAGTAAAAAGATTTATTCTCTATTTCCCATCAGCAGAATGTCCAGCCACTTCTTGGGAAGTAGTTCAGTATGTGTAGTGGTTGCTTCAGAAGACAAACGCCTTAATAATGAATGCATCCACCCTACTCCAGCCCTTCTCCTCCTTTCTCTTAGCTTTTGTTGCTGAGCATGACATCATATGGTATGGAATATCCCTTTGGTCATCTTGGGTCAGCTGTCCTGGCTATGTCCCCTCTCAAAATCCTGCCCACCCACAGCCTACTGGCTTTTGGGGTGGAATGGGTTGGCGAGACAGCCTTGATGCTGTGCAAGCACTGCTTAGCAGGGGCCAAAACATTGGTGTGTTAACAACATCATTCTAACTACCAATACAAAGCACAGCACTATGAAGGCTGCTATGCGGAAAGTTAACTTCATCCGAACCAGACCCAATACAAGCACATTGCTTCTACTCATTCCTCTAAATACTGTTTAACTGCATTTTTTCTCCTTTTATTTTCCTTATTCCCTGCTATGCTTTGTTGGATTCAGAAAATTAGTAAAATCGGCCCTCTCTGAAAGAGTTCAAACCTATGTCAGTTTTTCTTGTTGAGAAACTCTTCCCTTAGAAAACAGGAGAGGTTTTTTTCAGAAGTCAGTATTGTACTTGAACATTACACATCAAAGACAAAATTGGAGCATATTGGGAAAGACTACAGGAATCCAAAAAGATCTGCAGACTGCACACAAGATGTTCTGCACATGTCCTGGATCCTCTAGAGCCTCTGAAATTACATAAACTGACAGTGGCTAGCAGCTGAATTTACTCACTTTTGGAAAGAAGCCTCTTCTGACATTGTTTCCAGCTTATTTCATGTGAATCTTCTGGTAGGAGCTGTCATGTTTAATTGTTGTTGTTGCTATTGTTTTCGCATTATTTAGTACCTCCATCTTAATTTCTGGTTCCTGAAAGTAACTTCCGTCACATTGTATTTTGGCCATAGTAAAACACTCTTTAACAGTATCTATCATCAACTCTGAAACAAGCAATCCCTGAAATATGCTTTAGCACATCTTCAGCTAAGCTTCTGTTGTGCATAATGAATTACAGACCGAGATACTAGTTACACACAGTTTTAATCATCACCCTGAGATCTCTTGCATTCAGTGCCCTCTACTTGCTGTCATTACATTCACATAAGTAAAATTATTTTCCTTTAAATTTCTAGCACTTTTGTTTGGTTGTGTATTTAGCAGAGGCAAGTACTGTGCTAACTCTTTGGTCACTCAGACAATCACATGAGCAGCCAACAGGTCAGGCAGAACAGACAGCACCCAAGATTACACTGTAGCTTTGCTCACTGTTGAGGTCATCAATGTTGCTGAACTTGGTAAGATTTTTCTACTGGTAAGATTTTTCTGTACCTTCTTGCTGAACAAAAGTACCCTTCAGCTCAATAATTGTTATGGCATTATTATTATTATTGAATATGCTGAATCCCTCATGTTTCAAAAAATTCTTTGGGACAAAACAGTTACAGAGTATCTAAAATTAGATAAGTATTGAGTGATGGAAATTAGTTAGATTGATAGTAGTTAGTTAGATGATAATAGGTTTTAGGGAGATGTTAAGACCATAGCAGTTCTGTGGTATTGATTGGGAGATGAGCAATATATCTTTTTTCTTCTTCTTCTTTAGGAATATGAGTGAGTTCTGGAATTTCCTCTGTGTTTTTACACACTTACAGTGTAATTGTTATGATAGTTTGTTAGGGCCTTTTAATACTTGAATTATTTCTATTCTGGAGAGGAAGAACAAGTGACAGTAAAATGGAGTAAGTATTTGCACAGCAGGAGCAGAAAATGAAGCTGTTCCAGCTCCAGCTGTGAGAAGACTGGCATCTGCTTGGCTAAACAAGTAGAGTCAGATCAGTATTTAGATAAATATTCTTTAATGAACAAGACTTGGAAATTTGTACGGGATAAGGATCAACTGAGCCTGATGATGAGGAATATCTGGTGCCCTCCCCTTGTAATTGGCTAACGCTTTTGAAGGATAGCAAATAAAAAACTTTTAAAAGTTTATATCTAACCTTTTGTGTGCATTATGAGCTATTCCATCTACACCTTATGCCACAGAAACTTAGTTTCAGTTGCCCCTTTGTTTTCCTGATCCATTTTTTAAATCTCTGAACGTAAGAAATATTCACCAACTGCTACCAGTACAAAGTTACTAACAGTGAAATGAAATAATTTGTACTGTAAGTTGATGGTTCGTAGCTGCCCAACCCATATATAAACTGACTGTTGCTTCAAGGTATATAACTCACTATGGTCTCCTGAAGAATATGAGTGTTTGATATTTGCAGTCATTTCATTTATTAAATGGTTTACATGTCCAATGTATTCAGTAAAGGCAAAAAAATTCTCCCAAAAAGACTGTTGGAAGACACAAATATTAGTAAAAATTGACTCTGGGATTGAAGGACTTCTAATAAATCTTTTCCTCAATACAGACTGCTGAGATAGCTAATGCTGATATATTAGAGCAGCTTTTTGAACACATTTCCTATGTGCACATGGGACATGTGATTTTGAATGACCAGAAGTTTCTTTCCAGTGAGTAAATTCTGCATCTGTATTTTATGACCAGTTTTCTGTATCTCACTTTTTGAAAGCTGATTCGTTTTGAGTAGGCATATGAATTTTTTAAAAGAGAAAGAGAAATACACATCTTTTGTGTAGAGACTGAGCTGTTAGACTTTCCAGAGCAGACTTTCATGTTCAAACCTGTCATAACAAGTAGCTGAAAGAAGAATCCCAGTTTTCCCAAGAATAATATAAAACATTAATTATTAGGTATTGTAAAGTCACAGTGTTCTGTTCACGCTGAACAGCAAGGTACACTTTTATAGGAAGCCATATAGGTAAAGACAAAGTGTGTATAGAGCTAAGATTTCTTCAGGATAGAACAACGGCTGAGTATGAATTTTCAAGGCCTTTTTAAAACACTTCTTTTCTATCCAGCTCACGTTTTAGGAAATTAATTCT
This sequence comes from Scopus umbretta, assembly GCA_013400535.1. Lineage (NCBI taxonomy): Eukaryota > Metazoa > Chordata > Aves > Pelecaniformes > Scopidae > Scopus > Scopus umbretta. Next base: position 7,415 of record VZTL01038728.1, read on the forward strand.
GAAAACTCTCCTATAATCATATAGTTATTTTTCTTCATTTACACTGTTCTGAATTTACACTATGGTTGGGTTTTTTTTTGTTTTGTTTTGTTTTTTTTATCTAGCAGAGCTAAACTTCTCTAGATAGCAACTTCTTCTCCCTATGTCACATTTCTGAGGCCGCATTTCAGTGTTAAGTAAAGCTATTTTTTTATACAGATTCTCTTTATTTTCATTCTACCTCAGCATTAGACATATTATTTTCTTCAAACAGATTTAAAACAGTATATGGCAAAGAAAAGAAATCCAGATAAACAGTTACAGTCCTTCACTTTGAGACACTGCGATTCTCAAAGATGTGAAGATGATCAACCTTTGATGTGCAGACGGTCAGCTTTGATGTGCAGACCAGATAGATGAATCATCTATGTTTGGTGATCCATGATATCAGCTGGATACTGTTGGATACCGTTGATCAGTTGGTATTACTGAGCTTATGTTGTGGTTTAACCCTGATCGGCNACTTAGCAGCAACTAAAACATCAGCGTGTTATCAGCATTGTTCTCATCCTAAATCCAAAACACAGCACTATAGCAGCTACTAGGAAGAAAATGAACTCCGAATTAAGCTGAAACCAGGACAGCTTAGTATATTGAACATCAGTCAGGGACACACAGATGAAGGATGATTGCTTAGAATTATAAAAGGTAAGCTAAGTAGTTTAAGTGAAGTGCCCTACCCATCACTTCCCTGTCCAGTAATGTCTTTGTCTTTCCTCTATAGAATCAGAGAACGAAACCAAAATCAAAACAAAACAAAACAAAAAACCCCACAGATTCAAATAGATTATATTTTTTAATTAGCAATAAGACATTTTTAACTCTGAAGTGCTGAATCCTAAATAAACATCTCTAGGATATTTTCACTATACTGCATGTCCTGAATGGAAATTTTCTTAGGATGACCTACCTGGTATTTGCAGTGCTTCTCACTTCTGGGAACTGAAAACAACCCAGGATTATTTATACTAAATATTTTATATTTCCCCAGCTAGAAATATGTTACTTCAAGTATACACACCCTTTCAAAGTTTGTCTGACTGCGTGAAGGGAATGCCAATTGATTTTCTATAGGAATGGTGTCCAAAAAACACAAAGAAATAACAGGCACATTTACAGCTTCGGTACAAACACAAGAGACTGCATGAACCAAAAGATTGACCTATTTTTTTTTTTTGATTAAACATGTTCCTGTAGGTCACTTCTAAGAAAAATAATGTGGAGGCACCTCTTGATATTTCTCATACTGGGACTGTAAAGTGAATAAAATAAGGATTTTAGGCTTCACAGCCATAAATCTGGTATATCTGAAGAGCACCGTCATCAGTTCTAAAACTTAAAGAAATAAAACACTCCCATATTTCTTCACTCAAAGTGTACTTATGTAGCAAGAATGAATAAAAAAAGGGCAGTGAGCTTCAATAACTTCAATACAGATTTACTCTATGTCAGTTCCTCAAGAAATCTAGAAGAAATATCACAGAGAGGAGCATACCATCATTTTAAACTCAGTAACAGACTATTTACGGTTAGTTTTCTTAACCTAGGAGTCAAAATGTTCTTCCCCTACAACACATTTTCTCTTTAACTAAAGTAAGCTTATATGACTGCGAGCGGCTGTGCCATGCTTAGTTGCCGACTGGGGTTAAACCACAACAATGACATACAAATAGCCTGTGAACAAATGTTGGGGTTTTTTTTTCTCACTGGCCTACCCACCGGTAGAATGAGTTATTTGGCTCTGTAGGCAAGCAAAGTGGATTTATATCCTGCATTTTCCTCCAGCAAGATACTTCGTATTTTCCTCCAGATGTGTTAAGAAATGCTTCTATACCTCCCTTTCCCACTCGGCCTGCTCTGTGGAGTACATAAGGTTAAGAGAAAATGTGATTTTATTTTTCTTCTTTTTTTTTAGTATCTTTCCCTCCTTTAATACCATTATTTAAAAGTAATACTATGATTGAAGTACAACAGCCTCACAATCTTCCCTAACAATTTTGCGACCACTGCTGTAAACAATATGCCAAAACAAAATTAACTTTTCAGATTTGTCAGTTTACATTGTCTGTAATTTGGTTGTAACTGAAATGCAAGCTAGCAGGTATCCATATTCAGAATTCTGTTGCCAGAATCACTGACTTTATCATAAATCTATGCATTATTTGCCACAGTACTATAAATTAAAAAGTACTGTAAATAAAATTGGATTTCAAAATTAAGCAGCCACTAGACCTAACTGTAGCACCAGGCAGATCTAGCAGAATTTTTCTATTTTATTGTCCTTCTCAGTGTCAAGAACTTTATTTCACATGGGAGAAAAAAAAATTCCCCTTCTGCTTCAGTCATGCATACTGAACTTGTTTTTTAAGTTAGTAGTCTGATAATCACAATCCACTTAAGGTATACTGCATGCTACTCTCATATTTTATACCAGTTTAAATATGCCTCCATAACTAAGAATATGGATAAAAAGGTGTAAATCCCCTCAGCTCCTGGCTTTTCCAGTGAGCCTATTCAGGCAGTTTAATATTCTCTTGAATCCTATGAAAGTGTCTATGTCTATACATAAAATCTCTTAACTTTTAAAAAAACAGATTTAGTGCCAAAATAATATAGTTTATTACAAATTGGTGAAATTAACTTTGTGTCTGAGGTTGTGACAGGATCCATTCCAATTTGGAAAAGCTCAACCTGAGTGTAGATATTCCTTTAACTTAGGACAATTTTGCTTCTTCACATTGCTTGGAAAAGTAATAGGTCCTTTTGTGAAAGAGTACTACCTGCACAGATGCTCTCTACTACCTTATTTCCTTGTTTCTCCCATCTTCTCTCCTATATATAAAGGGTGTCCAGACATTTTTTTGGTGAGCCTGGATAAATCTGGTCCCAGGAGCTGTCAGGCAACAGAAGGTTACTCACTGCAATTTCAGTAATGAGCAGCCCCAGCATTTTTTAATGATGAATAGCTCAACCTCCTTTAAAGGTTATTTTAATCCAAACTATTTTCATAATCTCATTGGGTCATATGCTGGATGTTTCTTGTTCATGTGACCAACTAATTACATGCAGACAATGAACATTGAAATTCAGAAATAGGCAATGAGTATATGTAAAAAGCCAGTAGCTACTACTTCCAATCACTGTGATGAGTTATGTATTTAATGTTGTGCACATGCTTAGAAGAATACATTCCAACACCAATATTTTTTTTAAGCCATTTATATGCTTGAAGTTTTTCAGACTGAGAAATTATTAGTTGAGTGGGTCATTCTTTTTCCCAGAAGTCACCTGCAGATAAAGGTGCAAAGAGTTATGAGATATAGCCCGTGCTGATGTTCCATAACTCAAAGTTATTGAATCATTATGATTGAAATGACACAGTGCTGATACCAATAGCAGCAGAATAAGATAAAAATCCCTGTCAAATGAAATAAAATTTTAATCTGGTTTTGGCCTGGTTTCATAAGGGAAATATGTTTGTGCTATCATGCTCTCTGTCAGCAAACCAGACATAATAGCTCAAGTAATTTTGGTCATATTCAGTCAAATTATTCTTTCAAAGATTAGCAGTTAGGTGGAGGAAATATGTTAAATTATCTGAGGCAAGGCCAGAAGAGCTCAGCCATGACATGTGCAACCTGATAGCAGCTGGCCAGAGAACCACTGTCGACATGCTAGTGACAGAGCTCTAGGACAGGGAAACTGAGCTCCCTGTTGTCCAGCTAGGGCATCTTAGAAGATCTGTACAAAAGAGAGGCTTGGAAAACTGAGGCACATTGGACACATATCTGAAAGAAATGAAGCTTTTCCTGGTGCAGGAGTGACTTGATGATCTGGGAGGGTTAAAAATACCAAAAATTTCTTCAGTTGAAGTAATCCTGGATGTTTAACATGTAGTTACACTTGAAAAGCTGCAAAAACCTGTGGCATTAGATTTTCTTTTAGACCTCTGAGCACATGTAACTGAAGTTTAAGGAAGACTTGCAAGAATTAGGCTATAACAATACAAAAACATCTGCAGAATGGTTTAGATTATTTTCTAAAGGCTTATCTTTAATGTTCATTTCGGATTAGAGAAAGATACCTGCTAAGTACAACAGTGGTTATCAGAGAGGCGAAAATGTTATTTGGTTCTTGTAGCTAATGATTCCCAAAGTGTTTGCTTTTCACTTAAAATGTATGTATTAAATAATCTGGTGACTCCACTGATGACACAACATTGCCTCTTCTCTCCATTCTAAATAAGAGACTTGTTAAACCACAATTGTAGATGCAAAATTATTCTGAAAATAACTCAGATTTTAGAAAATCTACTTTAAGTGGAATGTTTCCCCATATCATGCAGTAAGAATTCCAGCAAATCTTATTCGGGATAATTTAGGCAAGTAACCATTTGGCATAGAACAATTTTAGAACTGTGATATGCAAAACACACAGTAATATTTATACCAGGGATCTGCATGATGTCCTTACTTTCTTCCCACTAATGAAACCAAACTTTCCATGCATCCATGCATCTGTGAATCTTAGTTGCGTACAGGGGACAGACAACAAGTGCCATGCAGTTATCCACTGTATCAGCCCAAGCATGGAAAACTGTTTGAAGTACAATGTATCTAAGTAGAAACTAATCTGTAAAAGGTCAGAATGATTAAGCTAAACACTCTTTTAGTTTAGGAAAGGTGATTCCTAGAGGCACTTCTGGTCTGAAAAAGAAAGCCCTTTTGTTTTAAGAAAAATTCCTATATACTCTGCTTTCTCAGGTTGATTTAGACTTCTCAAAAACTCAGAATAATCAAGACTTGGAACTGTTTCAACTGTCTTTTAAAGATTTTTGTTATACATTTTCTATCATGGAAAGTCCCCAGCTAAAGACAACAGCTCTAATGAGTGTGGGTGCTGTTGTCTTTCGATTTTATAGCTATTGAACCCAGAAGGATTCCATTTCTCTAATGCTTCATTCACTAGGCATTTGCAACTACCCATTGCTACTGGCTGAGTCCCTGTTTACGTCTTTCAGCTGGCAATATAATCCTGATCTGATGCTTAGGATTTGCGTGCTTTTACCCACAGAGTGAAGTCAATTATTTTCTTGGATCCTCACAGGGTACATATGCTCTATTACAGTTTTGAGTTTGCTTGCTATAAAACTTAATATGGAAAGTTCTGTGTATTAAAAAGTTATGTATAAAATGTTCCTCAAGAGTGACATTTGTATTGAGTATGTGGCTGCTAGTACTAAGTAGCTCTTGATTAGTATGTGTTTAATGACAGATGACCTTTAATGTCCCTTGCAACCCAAATCATTCTATGATTCTATGATTCTATGATAATGTGTCAGAAAGTTGGTTCAAGATATGAGACACTGCCTCAAATTCTATTTTGTCGACTTAATCAGCCCTGCTGTCTGTTAAAACTTTGGATAGAGACTAAACTTGTGCAAGGTCCATGTAGAAGTCCATTGAGCAGCAAGCAGGGACCAAGCAGCACTAAAAAAGACATACAATTAGCAAAAAGTTTTGCAGAACTACCTTTTCTTAAAAACAGAAACACACCCAGAGCAAGGCTGAGATTCTACCTAAAAGTTGCAATCAAATCATGTAATAATTTAGATTAGATGGGATTTTTAGAAATTGTCTGGTCCAACCTCCAAGGTTCAAGTTCTAAGGTCCCAGCTGACCACAAGGCCAGCCACGATGTTAGATCCAACTGCAGCATTAGGTGTCGTTGCTCAGGGCTTCGAGTTTTGAAGATGTCCAAGGATGGGGATTCTACAACTTCTCTGGGCATCTATTCTAATCGTTCTCTACCTCAGAGTAAAAGAAAAAAAAATATTCTTCTGCAGCTGGAGATTAAGGGCTAAAACTAAGTCATTGTGCAAGTACTCTGCAAGTTCCTTGTATTTGTTTTTTTTTCACAGAGGGAACTACTTTCATGGTAGAACTCTGTGCCCCCATGTTGTGAGAAAGTCCCTTTTTTCTATAAAAACCTAACCTTCTCTGCAGATACAAATTAGAAAGAATCTTTCATTATGAAAATATTTTCCGTAGGAATTAACACTGAGATACAAATTGGTGTTCTGTATAATAGAAGGAATATTTATATCAATGGATCCTTAAAGAATTGTCAAAAAAACCTCCACTGTGTCTGGAAAATAATTACACAGTAATATTTGATAAAATTTTCTAGGACCTTTCTGCAATTTGATCTACTCCAACCAGTGGAGGAATTTTTCCTAAATTTCAGTTTGCTTTTATAATGTTAATTATTCAATGAAAATACTGCTGGCTTGTTATCAGAAAATTGTATTCAGAAAAAAAAAATCCAAAACCACTGAATAGGGACATTTTAGATTGTTTATGGCCTTTAGAAAATGTGTGTATGCCTTTGAATAAGAATAGCTAAAGAATGCATTCCACATTGCACAGCAGAAAGATCAACAATAAATTCTTAGATCTACATTAATGACTCCTCCGTCTATTACTTCAAAGATCAAACAAATAGTGGCAAGTTCCTCTGACAGTAATTAGCTTTATTTATTGCTTGCTTGCTTGATTGATTGATAAACAGTACAGAAACTTTGGGCACTGTTTAGCACATTTTTATTGCAAGGTGAGTGACATTTAATTCCTGGATTTAATATACAGCCATTATTTCTCCAACTACCAAAATGCCCAGGGAAAACCTTTAGGCTAAAGAACTGTGCAGAATATAAGAAGAAACAAAGTTTCCTTAAAATATATAACCTTATAACCCTTGCCTAGATTTACCAGCTGACACATGAAAATGATTTAATACTGAAGTACTTCAGATTAGATCATTAATTAGAATAATTTTAGATACCATCACTAACAATTTATGATGTTGTCACTGTGGTCAGAAAGACATTGTACATCATATAAAATGTCTATGCTGAAACCTATTTCTAAACTTCCTTTAGAAATGCTGATTTTTACCAAGCAACTAAATACATTTTACCTCAAATTTTTACATTAACTTAAAGTACAAATTTTGATGGCTTTCTGGATATAATTTCAGAAACTGAAGTAATGGAGATGAGATTAAAGCAGGGGTGATATCCACCCGTACTTGTTTTATACTCACAGGAAAATAAATTTTTGGCCCAATTTCTAAAGGCATTGAGTGCTGATGAGACTTTCAAAGAGCAGGGCATCTAACTGCTCTTTCTTAAAGATCATGGGATTTTCAGTAGGAAAGTTTTGAAGTTTTGAATTTGTAAGTGGCAATGAAATTTGGTATAAGTAGGCAATCTTTCACTGTTTCATATTCAGACAGTACCCTCAGCAGTTTCAACTGACTACATAAATCACAAGCCATTTCAGGACTTGGCTGCTTTGTATCTGAAACTATAGTCATGACTATGAAAGATGGAGTTTGGATTTGTGGTGACATCAAGTTTTTTTTCACTTGAACATAAACTCCTTTTTCTATAATAACTTTTTAAAGAAAT
>VZTL01038729.1:0-30914 GCA_013400535.1 Scopus umbretta
TTTTTTTTTTTTTCTTTAAGCATCCACTCAGGTATGCAATAATGAGTCTGAACCATTATACCCAAGACTGAACAGGACATCTATATAAATAAGATATGCAGTTTATTGAATTATTTGCATAAGAGTTAACCCATATTTTCTCAAGTCTCACTGAATCTTTATAGCATGAACCAACATGTAAAAGACTATAAAATCAAATTGATTGCATAGAAAATACATGTTCTTACAACCATTTACTATTTGTGCTACAACAGTAACCATCATAAAACAATGAGGTCCCACTGTGCTGGGCACTGTATGCATAGTATGAAATGAGTCTCTACTTGAAAACAGAGCAATCCACACCAAGACAGTGAGTGAGTGATTGTGACACTGATTAAAGACATGAAGGACAAAAATTAGAACCTTAAGACAGTGTTGCTCATGTAAACCAGACCTGAATACAGGAATAAAGTTTTGAACCTCTAATTTGAAGTGGGAAGGGGAGCATGTCTTGGTTCAGAAACTGCCTACGCTTCCTGTTTGTTAATTTATTTTTTAAATTACCATAGGAACAACCTTTCTGTGTATGTCTACAGTAGGAAAAGAAGGGGATAGAGGGAGGGTTGAATGAAGAATGAGATGGTTGAATGAGAATTGCTTTCTTACACAGAGACACCTGAATAAACCATCCACGATTTCTGAGGCATGCTGCCATTCTTGTATCAAAATAACACTTTTCTAAGTCTTTTTGCTAAAAAAGTTTGTAAATACTAGCTTAACTGTGTGAATACAAATTAACACAATGTTAAATACTTTTAAAAGCCTGCTTGAAATGAAGTGCTGAAATGCTGAACACATCAAAGAGCAAATATATGCCCACAAAGAGGTTAAAGATACCTGTTAGTTTACTTTAAAGTCTTCAATGAGAAGTTGATAACAGTTATGCAGCTGGGATAAGAGACAGAATTTCTGTCTCTCAGTCCCATGGCCACACTGATAGACTTGTAAGGCAAAGTTGATAAATAATTGATCTTTTGGGGACATACATATATGTGTGATAGATATATTGGTCCTCTAATGTCATCAGTCCTCTTCTTGCTGCTCACTTTTGTTCACAGGTTTGGTCTTGTAGATTGTTTGCAGATATAGATTTTGTCACTTTGGGAATTCATCCCCTGAGTACCTCTGCTACAGAGACCTCGTGTGGATTGTACCCTGTTCACAGAGATATCTGCTCACAGTTAGCAATACATGCATATAAATCTTATCAGTTTGGTATCCAAACTGAAAAATAATAAAAAATAGTTAAGATAAGTCCAAAATTAATTTTTTTTAGATTTTTCCTCCTCGAAGCCATTTATTTTTGAGACTGAAAATTAAATTCTTGTAAAATATGTAAATATTCAAAAAATATTCAAATTATCCTCCACCCTCCAAAAGAACATTTCACTATAGCTCCTTTAGACTATCCCGTAGTAAGCAATTTTCTCAAGAACTATCAAAGCTGTAGAGATACCTATAAATATTCTTCTGAATAAAGAATCTGGGTATCTTACCACCTTGATGAGTGATATAACCATGCTATGGTGGCTATTCTCACATGATTTCACTCTGCTCTATAGGTAATTTTTTGTTTCAAGTGAAATAGCATCAACAGGAGAGAGAAGCACAATCTCTAGTTTTCAAGTTGAATTACTCTCTTAGACACCTCCTCTTGTCCCCAGATCAAAAAGCCAAAACCCTACAGGAATCATACTCAAAGAGCTTACCACCTCACAAAGAACACTGTCTGTAAAGCAGGCTACAGTCAGGCCACTGGGAACAGATCAAATAGCAGCAATTATTCTATGTTCCTTGGCAGAAGTTAAATCAGAACACAAGCAGTAACAGTACAACACTGTTGTACTGTTGTACTGTACAATCTGGACAACAGATTACACCTGTAAAATAAAGTCTTGGTCCTGCTAGTTAGTGAAAGAAAAATTCCCAGATATGGAAAACTCTTGACAAAGTTAGAAGCCAGTCTTTAACACATAATCATTCAGTACGTTTCCAGTAAAGAGTTATCTGAAGTCGATGATTGTATCCTCCACCATAATGACTTCAGCTTTACTTTTCTTTTCTGTATTGTTGAGATTTCAGTACTAACAAACCCTGACAAGACCTTTTTTGTACTGGCTTGGATATTCTTCATAATGAGGGTCAGACCGACAAATATAGCATGGTGATGGCTAGCTCCTGAATGCTGGAAACACCTCAAAGTTGTAAAATGAATGTCTATTTTATACTTAATTAATATTGTACACTTTAATGAACATCTATGTTATATCTTGGTTACTATTTTACATTACTGATTTTGTTAATAGGCTTTTAAACCATCTAATATTGAGTTGCTCTTCTTGTTCCTCTGTAGTATATGTTTGAAGGACATGACAACTCACCGCAGAAAATATTGAGTAGCCATGAGAAAAATTTTATATTATTTCCAAAAAAAACTTAACTAAAACCTTTAGAGGAAATTTGTCATTTTCACTGTATTGCCATTCAAATGAACATTTTTTATATGTAGCAGTTGCAGTTTCTGCTTCTGAGCCTGACTGATCTGAAGATTTATACAGAACTCACCAATTCAAAGAAAACACGGTAGAAGATATCTAGCTTCCCCCTGCTTTCCTGTCAGAAATACATTTAAATGAACAATTGCTCAGGCTTTCAGTATAATCTATAAAATCAGTGGAGATCATTCACTGCTGAACACATTATAAAGAAGGTTAATAAATTTAACTCCTGCTTTACTGTCAGACTGATTAGTTGAATCTTGAGAACAAAATATCAAGATTAGAAATAGGTATATCCATTTTCATTTACTGACTGGAATTCCATATATATTCATATTTCATGACAGGCTGTGTCTAACACCACCCTTCAGTTTATATATCCTGGGCTGGTGAAAGATACTCTTGTTTTTTTTGTCTGTAATCTGAACATTTCTCTAACTCCATATGGTATTTCCCTTTCAATAAGCATTTTGCTCTTTTTTTTTTTTTTTAATTTGTGTATATCTTTACTGTGATCAGACACTGTGTCACTCTTAATTTTACTTGGAAAATCAGTTAAATGGCAAGAATTTGCTCATGCGTTTATGTTATTCCCATTGAAGAGTCATATAAATAGTAAGACAATTACTGAAAAGGTATCCTCCTTTCTCTTTGAACCCACATTCTATCAGTCAGACATCTCATTGATTAGTCTACAATGAATCCTTAATTATCAAGTAACAAGAAATTTCAGATGTTCCATTAGCCACAAGATGGAGCTCACATAGTCTCAAAATGCAATAGAAGCATATGGCCATTAAACATGAAAAGTTAGTACAAATTTTGTAAAGCAGCTACAGAATACATCCTGTAAATCAAGCCAGACTCCATATGCAAATAGGCTTTCATAGGATTTAAATTACATTCACCATATGTTTTTAACCTGCAAAAAAAGGTCTGTGGTTTCATCTGTATGATTCTCTACCAATAAAACACCTGCTGACATTATTCTTTTGCAATATGAGTTTTTGTAGGAAATACACAGGAATAATAAATATGCCACCTCACCAATGTTAGAGCAGATTAGTTTACTCCATTTTAAACACAGTTTTCTTCAGTAAATGACCAATGCTTTATTTATTGATAGGGATCTTTTTAAAAGAAAATTATTTAGATGCTTAGATGAGATCTAAGTTCCAGTGTTTCCATAAGGCGTATAAAATATTTTGCGCAGACCCACAGTAAAGTGAGTACAGGTAGTCAATATTATCTCTCTGCAATACAGAAAGTGAGGCAAACAGGAGAAAGTTTTCTTCCCACATACTGCAGGCCTAATAAAAATATGGGATTATAATTCAGGAAACCTCGAACCAAAACTAGGGAGATTTATTTGCAGCATAATCATGTTACCCCAGGAATGGGAGGCTGAAACTAAGAGGAGAAGAAGAAAAGCCAAGAGTTAGGAGCCTGGGCTTGCTGCTGCCATCACTACTAGAGAGGGACGAGGAGGACTGGGGACAGCAGCAGCTACCACATGGGATTAATATTTCCCTGAGAAGTGATCACTGATCTACCTTCCTTAACCTTCTCCCAGAGGCAGCAGTAGCAAGGAGCTTGATTTTCCTGGGCCTGGTATAGAGAACAGGCATTTCGCTGCCACCACCACCACCAAGCCCCTTGCACGTGTTGAGTCAAGACCTCTCCTGGTTCTGGCTTAGCCAGCCCTGCAACTGCTCCACTCCAGCACTCTCGGACACCTTTAGCAAGTAAGCATGAAGGCAAAGGTTAAACAGTACCACCTGCTGCCTGATTTTACATTTCCTGCTTTAAGAACTAGAGCTGAGAGTGAAAACAGCAATACCTCTCCTGACTATAAAAGAAACAGTAAAACGTATAACTTCTGCACAGCGGTTTGAACCGCAGTTCAGTTACTGACAAGTCAATTCCTTGCGGACAGACCTGGCTAAGCACATCCTAGACAAGAACGAGCTCATGTTTCAGCACATCACATCTTTCACTTTCCAAAATGCAGAGCAACTGGACATCAAAATCAGAAGGGGAGAAAAAAAAAAGAAAAATCTTATGGCCAGGTTCTGCTTTTTGTTTCTCATATACAATCCTCTGAGAATCAAAGACATTATACAGAAGAAGCAGAGTGGAATTAATTCTGAGTTTATCTGCAAAGAGAGGAGTTTTTCCTGTATGTATGAACCTCAAATATTTGTTCTCCTACTGAGCTCTTTGCAATATTCTTTTTCACAGCTATGAACACAAAAAATGTTAGTGATGTCCAGTTTCTGTAATCATACAGCCAAGTAATTTAATTCAAAACACAAAATGGGGGGAAAAATTATTATTTATCTTATTTTTAGTAATTACACAATTGTAGTTTCATTTTATTTTTTCTCCCTGGCCCCTAACTCCTACTGTGAGAGTGAATACTGCTGGGTCCACTGCCAGAGTAAACCAAGACCACATGCTGCAAAAAGATGAATTTAAGTTTTCTCTTGGACTCTTCTCTGATGGATAGTTTATGGTTTCACTTATAGTGAATTAAGGAATTGCAGTATTTCCTAGGGGTCTTTTTTGCTTGTTAGAGAGACATGTTTAAAAATCCTATGCTGTTACTTTTACTAAAATACTAATGGTTTTATAATTTTTATGTCCCTGTAAAGAATGTTTTTGTACATAAAGATGCTGGAGATGAAAACGTACACTTTAATGACACTTGATCACCGAAAATGGAAAATATTAAAAATGTCAAATCATCTTACAAAGTATGTCTTCATAGTTATTGTTATAGTTAGTGGGAAAAAAATCCAACATAATTTGGTTAGAAAATAATGATTTAACACCTGTCAGGAAATCTTTCTCATCCCACAGCAGAAGTTCTAGTGAAAGCCTTAAGATCCTTTAGAACAGCATTTCATAACTGATGGAGACTGTGCATTACTGGAGAAGACATGAAGTACCAACCCCACTTCTGACCATAGAATTCCACATGCTATGCTATGTTTAGACTACAGGAAGCACCTGCATATATATTTAAAACAATATGCATATCTTTCACTTTTCTTCTTAATTCGTAACCATCTATCCATATACTGTTAACAAGATTGTGACTTTAAATAGATTTTACAGCCAAATAACATTAAAGCGTGGCAATTAGTGTCTTTTAACACTCACAGTCTGATTTGTGAAACAGGATTTTAAGTAATAAGGCATCTGTTGCTCTCAATTCTAATTGTTGCACTAATTATGTATTTTTAATGGTGATCCTAATTTAGATCACACTTTATCACCAGGATATAAGAGGCACTATTTGTTTTCATCATTTTACTGAGATACTTTGAATATTTTCATCTGATCTAGTACAGAAACAAAGATCAGTTTCTGCTGAAATGAAAGTGTACTTCTGTACTTGGAAGGAGTCTGCACATGGCAGAAGCAAAGCAAATGAATATCAATAAACCAAATGCATCTTTGGGCCTCCATTTGTAGAAAGCACTTTTCCACCATTTGTGTCAAGCAGCCACTGTGCTTGTAAAGACACAAAAGAACACTGACCTGTAACATATAGCCAAAATTATCTACAGCTATTACAGACTCCTTGCCATGCCAGAATTTATATTAAGCCTACAAATGGCCAGAGAACTCCTCATGGGTTAAGAAAACCTTCAACATAAGGGAAAAGAGTGAGCTGCTCCCTACCATCTTTGTTTCCTCATAGTAAGGGTAAATCAGAGGACATAGCTGGTCACAAATAGAAAGCTTCTTCAAGAAAATATTCTGCAATCTGTCCTCTTTGGAAAGTGGCACAGTTTGGTTCCTTCAGACAAGATCTATGTGTCAGGAACACAGCCCAGAGGATCTGAACTGAGACATAGCTATAAGTCAAAGATATAGAACCATTAAGGTTGGAAAAGACCTCTGAGATCATCTAGTCCAACCATCAACTCAACACCTCCATGCCTACTGAACCCTGTCCCGAGGTGTCACATCTACATGGTTTTTGAACACCTCCAGGCATGGTGACTCCAGTGCCAAAGGCTTTACTAAAGTCCAGGTAGATAACATCCACTGCCTTTCCCTCATCCACTAAGTGGGTCACCTGGTCATAGAAGGAAATCAGGTTGGTTAAGCAGGACCTGCCTTTCGTGAACCCATGCTGGCTGGGCCTGAGCCTGTCTTTGGTCTGAACATGCCCATTGAACACAATCAAGATGAGGTGCTCCATAATCTTCCCCTGCACCAAGGTCAGGCTGGCAGGCCTCTTGTTTCCTGGATCCTCTTTCTGGCCTGTCTTGTAGATGGGTGTCACATTGGCAAGCCTCCAGTCATCTGTGACCTTCCCTGTTAAATGGGACTGCTGATAAATGATGGAGAGTGGCTTGGCAAGTTCCTCCACCAGCTCCCTCAGTACACTTAGGTGGATCCCATCCTGCCCCATAGACTTGTGAGTGTCCAGGTGGCATAGCAAGTTGTTAACTGCTTCCTCCCGGATTATGTCCCTGTCTTTCACCTCAGGGGGAAGTCCATAACAATCAGACCACAGTAACTTCTGCACAGTTTTAAAACAAAGCATTATGCTAAGACCAGAGTCAGAAAATCTAAAAGAACGAAGTTTTAAGGGTACAATATTGCTGCAAACATCCTCTGAGAAATCATGAGAGCTAATGCATGCCAGAAAGAGGCTGTATTGGCTGGGAAATATATTTTATCATAAACATCTGTGTATCTACTTATTAAAAACATCCACTTAGTCACCTTTGCTGTACCATTGCTCCTATAATGGCATGACAGAAATTGAAGGCATAAGAGCATAACACATTATACAGCCTAAAACTATTTAGCAATTTAAAACTCTGTTTTAATTGCTTGATAGTATCAAGGATGCATATGTTGTGCTTAGATAAAATCTACTTTACATTTCAACACTGAAATCTGGAGATAGACTTTATCAAAATGAAAAGGCATTTGACTTTTGCTTCAGGCTATCAAAAAAAAAAAAAAATGTAAAAAATGCAGCCACAAAACTGAAATGAGAATGACAGCATGGACCTTACTGCAATCTAAAACTGTCCCCATCTGAAGTCAGAGCAGAGGAACATGAAGAAGGCTTAAGCTGTTTCCAGATTTGTATTTTTAACTTCTCTCTCCATAAGCACACTATCCAGCCTTCTTCAATCCATTCCATGAGCAGGAAATTCAATTTTCATTAAAACAAACATTTTCCATATGAAAATCGAAAGACAGTGAAAATACTTAAATTTACTAATAAATTAAATGTCCCCATAAGAACTGCAGCAGATAATAAACGGAGATCCTGTTCAAACAGTTGACCATATTCAAATAAATAGAGAGCTGTTCTTTTCCCCCAGCTGGATAAGACAGCTCAGCTGAAATACATCTCATGACTCTGCAAAACTCTCTGAAAATTATTTCTACTGGGAAAGATTTTCTGTTTGATCATGTGAAATACCCTGAGCCAATCAGAAAACACAAAAATTACTAAGGAACTTTCATATAAATCGCTAGCTTCACCTTTTAAGCTGAACTCTAGCTTCACCATTAAAAGTTATAAATTACTCATGCTGAGAGGTATTTGAGATAAGCATAGGAAAACTCAGAAGGTGTCTGAGATACAACTCTGTGGTAACCACTGGTAAATGCTAAGTTTGAATGACAGCTCTGCAGGCTCATGCTTAAAACACAACCTCAACAGCAGCATTACAGGCAATGGGCAGAGGGGAGAGAAGAAATCAAGTTCCTTAAGGAGTTGGGTTGAGGAATCTTTTTCCCCTTCCTTTTAACAAGGTTAAATTCAGTCAAAGTTAAAATGCAAAGCAGGAGTGATTTATAAACATTGTCTGTTTATTCAAACATTTGGAACAACTAAAATAATTGTTAACTTATTTTTTGCTTTATTCATATTTACAGAAAAAATTAACAAAGCATCAAAAGCATAAATTTTTCTTTTTCTTTTTTTCTATTTTTTTAGCCTTCTAGGACTGAAGGGTGAGGATGTGATAATAATTCTTGTTCCCACATTTGTTAAGTCCTTTTTACAAGATTTAAACAATTACAGAGGTGGAGTGTGTACACTGAAGTATAGAAAAAAACACACTTGGCTCTACTTTGCCCTCAGGATCCAACTAAAATTTAATTACTATATAGTCTTTGTACCTTTCTTTTAGCAACTCTTTTAGCTTCATCTTTTCTTAAAATCATAGAATCATTAAGGTTGGAAAAGACCTCTGAGATCATCTAGTCCAACCGTCAACTTAACACCTCCATGACTACTAAACCATGTCCCATAGTGTCACATCTAAATGTTTTTTGAACACCTCCAGGGATGGGGACTCCACCACCTCCCGGGGCAGCCGGTTCCAATGCTTCACCACTCTTTCAGTAAAGAAATTTTTCCTAATATCTAATCTAAACCTCCCCTGGTGCAACTTGAGGACATTTCCTCTCATCCTATTGCTAGTTACTTGGGAGAAGAGACCAACACCCTCCTCACTACACCCTCCTTTCAGGAAGTTGTAGAGAGCAATAAGGTCTCCCCTCAGCCTCCTCTTCTCCAGACTAAACAACCCCAGTTCCCTCAGCCGCTCCTCATAAGGCTTGTTCTCCAGACCTTTCACCAGCTTCATTGCTCTTCTCTGGACACGCTCCAGCACCTCAATGTCTTTCTTGTAGTGAGGGGTCCAAAACTGAACACAGAATTCGAGGTGCAGCCTCACCAGTGCCGAGTACAGGGGCACAATCNGAAGAGTACACCCGCCTAAGCCATGAGCCGCCAGCTTCTCCAGGAGAATGCAGTGGGAGACCGTGTCAAAGGCTTTACTAAAGTCCAGGTAGTTAGCATCCACTGTCTTTCCCTCATCCACTAAGTGGGTTACCTGGTCATAGTTTTAGTTTGCCTGTCAGACAAGTACACAGTCCAGAATAAAAACCGGTTCTGTCATGCCATATAATATCATTTTTTTTCAAAGTACCAAATCCTACTGACAATGTATCCCAAATTTTTGGAGAAAAAAATAAAACAAAACAACCACCCCCCCCCCAAAAAAAAAAACCAACAGTATGAAAAAACCCAACACCAACACCCAGTGTGAAATACAGTGATAAACTTGATCCAGACAAAAGAATAAAACAAGGGTTAAAATCTCCAAAACCACAACAGAACAACACTTCATGCCTTCACTACTTCTTTTAGAATAGTTTTCACATACACACACTAGTCTGCCCCAGCTGGCCAGCTGATGCATCCACTTTTTATACCACCCAGGAGCTCCAGAGAAAGGAGACCAGGAAGCAGCAACTATAAATTTTGCATTACAGTGACTGAAGTCACAGTTGTGAGGCATTGGTTCTGCTGCAAGTACTGAAGCCACATGCATTAAATCTACCTTAGTAGCCATACTTTGTGTAGATGCTTGGGACATATTCTGATGACAGAGGCCAGAGAAGTAATGAGACAGAAACATATTTATTTTATAAAACAGTTTTGTCATGGTTTGATAAAAATCAGTGTAGAAACATATCTCTTTACAGTGTAACTCTTTATTGAGGACCAAATGCTCTCTGCTTTATCCACATGATTCAAACTACACAGTAAACATTTCTTTTTTCTTAGTACAAATCCTAAACAGACATACTCATCACTTTAGCTGTACACTTCTGAGAAGAAATGAGTGTTAGTGCTTTTGGCAAAGTAGCAAGGGCAATGCTAACAAGATAAAGCTGAAAAAGTTCATGCAATTTCTACCCCAGTTCCAACATCCTACTTCCACTGGGGTGAAGGGGAAGGAGTAGCCACCCATCCATCCCCAGGGTACTCCCAAGCACCACGTTCTGTTGAAAGCAACACCAGGAGGCAGTTTGAAGATTAGTGCTTGGCAATGTCAGAGAACAAAATATTCCCTGTTTGCCCCCAAAGACAGGTGGTAAGTTGAATTTGCACTACAGTCTCCACAGGGCTTGTGGCAAAAGTAAAGGTACACTGCAATGATTTCACTACCAACAAATTCAGAGTGAGGTCTCCATGGCAGAATTGCTAGTGATATAGGCTGGGGTGGTTTAAATAGTTGCTACGCAAAGTTGTCACTGCTCTGGCCATTTCTGCTGCAAGCAAACATTACTTCCATGAACTATTTCCTCTCCTTAATATTTTAATTTTATATTCTCTGATACGAAAGAATACTCAGTTCTAGGACTGTATGTGTTTAGAAAGTCTTGTCAAATAAACACTGAATTTCCTGATGGCCTTCAAAGCAAATCCATCTCTCTTGGGAGAGTGTTATATTGGTTGAAGCACTGGAAAAACTCAAGAATATATTTGCTTTGATGACAGATGAAATGTGAAAAATACTTCAGTACTGGGTAGTGTTACAAACAATATAGCTTTCAACAGTACAAAAAACCAGCATTACTCATACACACATCAGATTTTATCTTTTTTCTTTTCCCATTACCTTGGCTTCTACAATAAACAGGTCATCTTTGACCAATTTTGCGTTCTGTGAATACATAAAGGCTAAAACTATCCAAATTCAGGGTTCATAAATTTACAGGAATGATATAACAACTAAAGATTATATCGTGAGGATTTTGTACTGCTGAAATTTAAAGCACCAAGCTTTTCTTCCACTATTTATTTCTTTCTTTGGCTACATTTTTATGAAAGCTGGATGTTGCAAATATTTCTGTATGTATTTAGTGATAAAGTGTCTGTTGTGCTTATTAAATATATTTTATTTAACATAACAAATGTATCTCTGCTGAAAGCATAAACATTTACTCATATTGAATAAGTAAACTGTATTCATAATTTCATGCTAAGATTTTCAAATCATAAATGAGTATGAATAAAGCTACATACTGTCGGCTATTTCAAAGTCACTGAATGGAATCAATACAGTTGAAAAATATCGTTGAAGGAGGTCATAAAAGATATCACCTTTGCATCCCTTTTTTAAAATGGATTTCTCATACTGTTTCACAGATAGTCGTGGGGCTGCTCAGAATTATCTGAAGCAGCACAGGCTTGGAAAATAGAAAGTACCCTACTAGTATTGGCATGCACTGAAGAGTTAATGCTTATTTCTGAATAGTTACCTGGGGAGCATCAATAGGTGAAGATCTCTAAATAACTAGACAAATGGATTCAGTGGGATCAATTAAATACAAGAGTTCATGTTTCTCTGTGAGTTTATTTTCTTATTTAATTTTCTCTCTGTTTTTTCGATGTGTATAAACAAAAGGCTCTCTTTTCTGCTAGAGATATTTGTTTTTCTTCTCCACTGCAACCAGGTAAGCCCCACTGGACTCTACTGTACTGAAGGGGTGAATGCCCAGATATCATGCCCTCTAGTGAGACTACCAGCTTCTCTAGCTGCTGGAGCGATGCCTCATCAGGAAACCTGCACCACACAACCAGACAATTGTGTAGTCTGAATGCAGACTAAAGGAGAAGCACAAATCTCTGAATAAAGCTTGCTCTCTACTGTAAGAGAAGACACATCACAAGCTGTTACACAAAATCAGCTACAAAAGGCAAGAGACACAAAGGGTAGTAGGAAAAATATTCCACAAACACATCAATAGCAAGCAGGAAATGAAATGAGAAGAGAATGTAATTGATAGACAACAGCAAGAATGTGAAACCTTTATTTATTAATCAATATCTGCTTCAGCTTCCACCATATATCTGTTAAAGATCAAATTTACTGACAACTAGCATCAGTAGTGGGCAAGAACCAGGTTATAAATGGGACAGAATTGGCTAGTGATTCTCAGCTGATTACAAAGTGCTCATGAAATTCAGCCTACAACACTAAGAATTAAAGGAATCAACCTCAGTTCTACTTTTGAGAATTAGTAAAGGGCAAGAGGATCAGAAAATTACTTGGGCTACCCTTAAAAAGCAGCAAAGGTGGGTAAGAGCAAGAGAATTATAGACCAGTTGGAAAAATATTGTAAAAAAAAGTAAATTTAAAATTATTTGTAAGCACAAAGAAGGAAAAGATTGATGGGCATTATCAAAGATCAAATCTGTTCAGCTGATCTCATTTCTTTCTGCAGGAGAGTTAGAGGATTTGGTAGAGGGGCAGGTGCAGTAGAAAGAAGGTGTTTTGGCTTTATCCATGTTTTTTACTTTTGTTTATCATAACATGCTTATACAACAAGATAGGGTAAAACAGTTGGAATGAAAACATTGCCCAGGAAGAGTCATCACTAGTTCATTGTCAAATAGGGGGACACACAAAGCAAGGTTTTGCAGGAGTCTGTCCTGCTTCTGGTACTATTCAACATGTTCTTTAATGTTTTGGTTGGAAGAGTATATGCATTAAATTTGCAAGCTGAAAGCAGCAGCAAGCACATCAGACAAGATCAATTGGGATTTAAACCAGACAATACACTGGGAGACGGTACCTCAAAAAAGATGCAGTTTACTAAGGACAGAGGGAAAATTCCATACCACACCCCATGGAAGCAAGGGAGATACAGTGAATCACAATGTGATCAAGAATCAAGAACATCACACTGCTAAAATACATACACACAAATAGAAACATCATTTTAAAGTGTGAAATAACTCTCCTATTATCCAGCTGAAGGCTTACAAGCACGGAGTAGCACAATTTCCAGTCTGGCCACAGCAACTGAAGGGTATGAATCAAGTGGTGGTAGGACAGATGAGTAGTGAGAATGATCAGTGATGCAGATTACATAACCTATAAGAACAGACTGAAAGAATTTGGAAATTTTAGTTACAGAAGACTAAGCTCTCTGTGAAGATAAAACATTAATAGTGGTTTCAGATGTGCAAGCATCAGAAATCAGAGTAGAGAAACTCTTCCATTAAACTGTAGGCAGAAAGGTTCAGCTGGATATTTAAAGCTTTTCAATAGTAAGAAAAAGCTTTTCAGTAGTAAGGAAAATTACCTATTGAGACTGTGGAATCTGTATCACTGGCTATTTTCAGGAGGAAGTTGGACAAATACCTATCACAAATAAAAGCTCATCCAGCCTTGAAGCAAAGTCTCTGTCTCAAGTCCTATTTTCTGTAATAGAGTGATGTGTTTTCACTGATTTCTTTCACAAGGGCAGGAAATTGATAGACAGAATTGAGGATGAACCTCATCTCTAGCTGGGCAAAAATTTCAGTGTACCAAATCAGTTCACTTACAGTGGCACATGAGACCAAGGATATTTCCCTGTCAATAAGACTGCCAAAGGGTCCTATTTCCTCTCTCTGAGAGAAGGACGGAAGCTGCAGAAACAGGTTATGCACACCTAAATTCTCTATATCCTAGACACTAAGTAAGCAGCTTCTAGCTATAAGAAGCTACGAACAAAAGTTAAAAAGGCTTAAAAATTATCTACAAAGCTGTTACAAAGACAATGATTAAAAGTTTAATAAAGATGGAGCTTTACTGTGATTATAGTTCACAATTCTAGTAGCCAGTGAATTCTCCCAGTCATATGACCAAGATACTCTACTGCTCTCCTTATCAATACAATTGACACCATTACCTAGTACTTGTAGGCTCTTCTCCTCTCAAAAAATCAATAGCAGCAGACAGTTTAGACTGAATGCAATAGCCTTCATGGTGGTTCATTGATTCTTCTAGTAATACCATGTCATTGTTTGTTCTTCAGATGAAGTAGACTTTTGCTCTCTCTCGATACTTTGGAAAACAAAACCAAAAATAAGTCACTTTCTCAACTATAAGCAAAAACAGTGACAGTCCCATTTCAAGTTGGAGACAATCTGCTTTTTAGGTTCTATTTTCTTCAGAAAATTGTGAAGAAAAAAAATACATATGAAGGGGCCTTCTTAAAATAACTGCTTGCAAAATATCAGCTAAAACATGTTTCTAGTTCTTTTCTGCAACTCTTCGGCCTCAAAATCATGACAGAAATGTTACTGAATCTGATGATTTTCCACTATGGATATTGCTTATGGGGTTAGAAAATTTTCTTTGAAAGTACTTAGGCTGAGAAACTGATGTATTGTTTGCTTGTCAAACAGCTTGAAGAGCTAGACAATACCATTAGACATGGTATTGAAATGATGAATGGATGGATGGATTATCCTCACCTGCTGTGTGTGGTTTGCTAAAGGCATTTTAGTAATACTTCCTGCTCCTTTCAGTTCTAACAAATTGCCTCCAAAATGTGCAGTCATCTAACTTAAAAACAAGATCCCCAAAACAGAAAAATACAGTAGTAAATGCAAGTACAAATGTCTACTGCATACTGCTTTGCTAGAAAATGTTTCTACTTGACTTTAGTTCAAAGTCACCTCTGGAATATGAAGGATATTCCTTTTTAAGAACCTGATGATGAACCTCTAAATCCTTAGGCCCTTTATGATGGTCCGTTGCTATTTCTAGCCTTATCAGTTTCTTTTGTGCGCTTTTACTTTCCTGTTCATTCCTTTTCCTAGACATGAGCAATTAACACTTGATGGTTTCCATTCATTCTTGGAGTGCGATATATTTTATTGTCCTGATTTCTTAACCTTTGATATTACCTTCTGTCTCTTTCAAGGTGTATTTTAATATGTGAAAGTCTTCACATGTAGGATTGCTCTTCTATTGTGTTTCATTTTTTTTCAACACCTTTTAAGTTTGTCATATTGGGTAGAGCAGAGGATAAGTGCTAATACTTAAATGAAAAAATAATTTTAAAACATCACTAAAGAAAATGATTCCTCTGTTATCTTTAACTGGGCTATAGTGAAACCTGATATCAACAGCTGTGAAGAACTAGATGGCAAAATCACTAAAAGCACTGTGTATTCACTTGCAACTGTCAGGAGTGCTGTACAACTTTACAATTGCTTTGAGCTTTATCACATGAAGATAGACTATGGTTCATAGAGGGTTTGGTGAAGTTTCTCATATTAAACCTCTGTATTTGAATCAGTCCATGCATATCCATCTTGGCATCACCTTCTTAATGTTGTCAATATCTTTCAGAAGCTGCCCTCTATTACAGGGTTGAGAAATCATTCAGTTGGATTAATTTTCATGACAGGGTTTAGCATCATTTGTATGTCTGCCAGGGTGAGAAAGTTAGAAAAGCTGAGAGAAGAAGAAAGGCTTATACAAGAAGCAAGGCTCATAGTGTCAATTTCTCTGTTCTTACATTCCTTTGCTCTTCCTTTAAAGCATATATTAAGGTACTGTTAATTATCTGAGTGCCAAATAAACACAAAGACACAAAACTTTTGAGAGAGAGACTGGTATACTGTAACAACTTTGGAAGGGAAATCCTGCACTTACCACCTTTTATTGCAGCTCTGGAAAACTATTTTAAAAAAAGCCAAAACCAACAGTTTATGCAAAGATCATGTTTCTGATTTCAGTTAACGTTCCATGGAGATAATAGGTACATGTTTTATCATTAGTTAATGCAGTCATCTATGTCATCACTACAACCTAAGATCATCAAATGTGGAAAGGATACTGAAACTAAAGGAGGCACAGATTTTAATATTCTCAACAGAGAGACAGGCATTTGGTCATTTTTAGCAGTAAATTAGGGTGTTATTCAACGTTTGATTCAAAAATGAACTGAAGACATGAGTCAATCTCACTCTTGCTTAATTCACTCATCTCTGCCATTACCACTGTAATGTTACCTTTAGTGAGGACTGAGCGGTCTACTGGGTTGCAGCCTAGTAATAGAATTATTCACATATACTTCATTAAGCCACAAGTCTATAATGGATCTTTTGCTATCATTATACAGATAATGAAAGTTTGCCTCCTAAGTAACATCATACGCTTATTTAAACCAGCTGGTTGCCTTTGTATAGAAGTAATATTTCTCAGTCTAATAAATCATTTTCTCTGTTGTCCTTCAGTTACCTGAGGGCTGCAGTATATATTACAAAGTAGCAGCCAGTAAAATATTTTAAAATAAAAAACACTGAGTTAAGAGTATAGTACAAGAGTCAAACCAGGTTTTTTTGCTCTGCAGCAGTAACAGCAGCTCCAATTTATTCTGCCTTTAGAACAACACACACTGAAAGTAGAAAACCCATTCCTTCACAAAACTAAATTTAAGTGCTAACATCTAAAGGACCACAGTCACCTCAAAGACTTACGTTTAATCAGCATACTTCTCTGACATGATATTTGTCTGAGTGAGATATCTAATCTAGTATTTACAGGAATTCTGTGGCAGGTCTCTCTAGAGGAAGATTCAGTCCATGCTAAAACAGATGTTGACAAAATGCCTTCCTGGATTTGTTTAGAAGAAGAATAACAAAATCATTTAGGTTGGAAGTGACCTCTTTTAAACCCTCCCAGCTCAAGCAGGGTCAGCAAGAGCAGGTTACCCAGGACCACTTGAGTTTGACGTGTCTCACCTGCATGTTTGCTTGCATCACACCCAGCAGCATCTTAGGACAGTTAGCACTGAGCAGCTTCATATCAGTTTCACACCAAATGCCTCTGGGATCTCAAAACCACATCTACCCTATGGCCCTAAAGCCTGGCCTACTCAGAGTATACTACTGCACTCCTATAGAAGTCCAAGCCTTAAACACAGCACAGATAAAGAGCCACTCTTCAATTCCTCTGCTTTGTCCAGTTTGCCAAAATATACTTTGGCTAGATGTTTAATACTTTACAAGCATCAGACAAGTGAGGTGCTAGAACTTCTGTAGAAGTTCTTAGATCAAAAATCTTAATCCAATTTGAGATGGAGCCTGAACCACTTCAAGTGATAGTGTGAGGTGGCCATGGCTACAATGCAAGAGATCTATAGATCTGTACTTAGTGGTACATTGGTCTGTACAAAGTACAACCTGTATTTTGGTGAAAGTAACTAAAAAACAAAAAATTCTTCCCTTCTAGAACAAACGAAACCATGGTGGTTAGGAAAGCTGGCTCGAACACTGTCAGACAAAAGAACATGTGGAGGTTAAGATAGGAAAGAATGCAAACTCCACAACAACGTATAAATGAAAGGATGTACACACATCACCTGGATTCCCAAGATCTGTAAAGGGTCTTGGTGCACAAATCCTGGAGAAGGGTTTGCCCTGAAAAACCTGAGTTAACTCCCTTTGTCCTAAAGCTGGTTACCCAAAAAGTTATACAATGCATTTTGCATCGATTTCCCCCCCCCCCCCTATTATTTAGCATGTTAGACTTCATCCTGTTCAGCATACTGACTGTTATGATTCACAACCTATGGCATCTAACTGAACCCCACACTCACTCACTGCCTCAGAAGCCTGATCATCTACTGCAGAGCTGCAGAGTTCTTTTTACAAGCAATGCACAGCTTAAAGTTCATGGGCAATATTCAGCATTTTTTCTGAATAAATCTTGTCTTAACCTGTTTTCCATCAGGATGACTTCACTTTCCCCACAGAAATGAGACTTTATACTGGCAACATGGACACAGTCCTCATTAGTGAAGTGATACAGCTTCGCTTAGAGGAATGCCTATATCACTGTAATATTCCTTCTATTCCTGCATGTGTTGGATTTGCACAAGGCTTTGGTAGTGGCAGGGCCACAGGGGTGGCTTCTGGCAAGGATGCCAGAAGCTTCCCCTATGTCAAATCAGCCAGTGCCAGCTGGCTCCAGGATGGACCCACTGCTGGCCAAGGCTGAGCCCAGCAGTGACAGTGGTAGCACCTCTGTGATAACATACTTAAGAAGGGGGGATAAAACAATGTGACACAAAACTGCAGCTGGAGTGAGGAGTGAGAATATGTGAGAGGAACCCTGCAGACACCAAGGTCACTGAAGAAGGAGGGGGAAGAGGTGATCTAGCACCGGAGCAGACGTCCCCCTGCAGCCTGTTGTGAAGACCATAGTGAGACAAGCTGTCACCATGCAGCCCATGGAGGTTAACAGTGGAGCAGATAGTCACTTACAGCCTGTGGCGGACCCCACACCATAGCAGGTGGATTCCAGAAGGAGGCTGTGATCCCATAGGAAGCTCACATCAGAGCAGGCTTCTGGCAGGACTTGTGGATCCGTGGAGAGAGGGGAGCCCATGCTGGAGCAGTCTGTTCCTGAAGCACTGCATCCCATGGAAAGGATCCATGCTGGAGCAGTTCATGAAGAGCTACAGCCTGTGGGAAGGACTCACGTTGGGGAAGTTTGTGGAAGACTGTTTCCCATGGGAGGGACCCCACGCTGGAGCAGGGGAAGAGTGTGAGGAGTCCTCCCCCTGAGGAGAAAGGAGCAGCAGAGATGATCTGTGATGAACTGACCACAACCCCCATGCACTGTCTCCCTGTGCTGCTTGGGGAGTGGAGAAGATAGAGAAGTCAGGAGTGAAGTTGACTGAAGAAGCAAGGGGCGGGGGGAAGATCTTTTAAGATTTGTTTTATTTCTCATTGTCCTTCTCTGATTTGATTGGCATAAATTCAATTAATTCCCCCAAGTTTAGGCTGTTTTGCCCACGATGGTAAGTGCTGAGTGATCTCCCTGTCCTTATCTTGACCCATGAGCCTTTCATTATATTTTCTTTTCCCTGTCCAGTTGAGGAGGGGAGTGATGGAGCAGTTTTGGTGGGCACTTGGCATTCAGCCAGGGTCAACCCACCACACTACCTAACTTGCAGTATACTTGTATTAATGTAATTGAAAATACATGTTGGCTTTGTGCAATTAATCACAAAATATTTAGAGAAAAAGAAGTTCCATGTATGAATTCTGAGCATTCTCTTTGGCACATAATGTAAATAATAGAAACCCAGTTGACAAAAATATTTACACCCTACTTGTCCTAATGTGTTACATGTCATTATTCCAAATCCTAGCACCAACACCCATCAAGCTGGTTAAGGGCAACTCATAGATTTCTCTGTGCTTTCCTCCCTGCATGCATGTTTCTATGCAATATGAGAGTAAGTCAGCACACACTTCAAAGCAAGAGAGGGTATAATTGCATATAGTGGTACTGACTCACATTTGGTTCTTCCACAATTTATGCTGACTACATTTATTCAGAATGGAAACCTATAATAGAAGACTTAGACTTCTGTCTTGATTCTGTACTGAGATAATGGGATCTCAGAGAATAAAAATCAGAAAATATATAGTTATTCTCATTCACAGTAGATCTTTTCCATATTATCTTCTTTAGGTCAAGACTAAACTCCAATTTGTAGCAAGGGAATTAGGAGAAAATATATTCTTAATGGTCTGATCCAGACTATGAGCACCTCTAATTCCCCGGACAAGGCTCAGAAGACTGAACTCCACAGAGAGCTCAGTACATCAGGAACAAGATCAATGTTAATTAGAGCAAGATAGATAAACTTCTTCCAAATTGTAAGACATATGATAAGGAATTCAATGCATAATTTTAAGAGACTGGTATAGATAACTTGAGTCAGGGGAATTGAGTCCACTTTTGTTAGTGTTTCTATTAGTAACAGAAACATTTATTCTGAGGAACAGCAACATCAGGCAGTAACTAAAATGTACAAGAAGAAATTAAGAAACACTTCCACCTTGTAACATGCTGCCATAAGAACCCGAGTACTTGTTCTCCTACTGTTGGTGATTACTATAAGAATCTATTCATTGCAAAGAAATAGTTTTTCTTCTCATACAACAAACAACAAAACATCACTGCTGTACTACAGTTACTTTAAAGATTTTTCACACAGAGATAAAAAGAGATTTTTGTAGAGTAGCATTATCTCAAGACATGCTTAATAAGACAAAATTCTGAAATTTTTTTTTAAGATAAAAAATCCTTTTGGCTAGGAAATTGTCCTTAAACAGTCTTTTTCTTAGGAAACAAAGCACACAGTAGAAGTAACTGGTAAAACACAGTTAAAGGCCAAAATATCTAAAAAAATTAAATAAGTAAAAATACCTTAAGTGTATATTTAACATCATGAGCAATTTAATATCAGTTTATTAACATAATATCCACTGCATTATTATATTACATAAAATCCTCAGCAGTGATCAAGATTCAAACTACACATGATAGACCAGGAAAGTCGCTAATCCTCTGCAAAGGTCTGGAGTAAAATAGAAAAAATGAGAAGAAAAACAGTTTGCATAACAGTTGTAAGAATTTACACAAGGTGACCTGGTGGATGAGGAGCAACATTAGAATGTAGGACCATCTCTTTTGATACCCATTTTATATACTTCATTAGTTATATATAGTTTTGCTTTATTGTCCTGGGACTCAGGCACTCCTAAGTCAACACGGGTATGTACACAGAGCCACAACTCTGCACTGTGCTGACTTTGAGTAATTGCTACATTGATCGGATACCAAGGAACTATAGAAAAATTACAGCATTTGATGATCTCCCTTCTGTCTTGTCTTGTAAAGTTGATATGTTAAAAAAGGTTTCAGAGGGTAGAGTTCTTCTGGGAATGGTGTCTAAACAAACATAGACGCACTGCTGTTGGCAACAAAAATCAAATTCAATTGAGAGGCAGACGATGGAAGGAACAATACTGAAACTGATTTTTAAAAAATTCTGCCTGGATTTACTATCTTTCAGTGCATAAAAAGCCATCATCTAAACGGATATATACTGTGAGCTATTTTCTTTTTCTTTTTTTTATTTGACCCATCCAAGCATTAGTTCAGTTACAAGAAGATAAGCATTTTCATTCAGAGTTTGAAAAATGATGTCAAAGAGAAGAGGCGATTAGTTGGGTTATAACTTATCCTGAATGAAGTCGCAACTTGAAGTACAAATTCAAGCATTTAAGCTGCAACCCCATCAGTGTGATATATTGTTAGTAGTGCTGATAACAGGATTTATAAGAGCACTGCAGATCACCTTGGTGGCATAAATAGAGATTCAAAATGGATATGCAATTCATGTGCTTGGTAGTTTTAACACTATTGACTGCATCAGAGCTACATTGCTGGTTTGAGGTTCTCAGATCACTTTTCAGTGCCCTGAGAAAAAGGTGGCCTTCATTTTTATTCACTGTTATTTAGTATGGTACACAGCACCTAAGTACTGATTACCAAAAGAAAGAATGCATTTGTTTCTGCTGTGAAGTCCTCATATTATTCTTTGTTTATGACACTAGTGATTAGAAAAAATTTTATAGAAGTCACTGAAATGTTAACTTTATATTCTACCTATATATTTGTTTTGTGATTTAATAAAAAAATTAAAAGTTAATTTAAATTACTCTTTATATGTAATTACATATTAAATATAGTAAAATATACCTTGCACTTATTTATTTTTACACAAATAAAAAAATCTGAGAGTATTTTGATAATGTTTTTATTATTTAATAAATCTATGGGTTTTTTTCCTCCATAAGAAATACCAGTTCACCAACTTCCACTATAATTTTACTATAATCTAATCTCCAAGAGCTTATGTTTATCATTATCAGAGCTGACAAGTCAAAATAACTTCATCTAAAAGACTTGTTGTCAGCTTTCTGATAGTAACTTCTGGGAGGCAAGAAGGCCAAAGATTGAGACATGCAAATTGACTTTAAATTAGAGTTGAAATATCACAGAGTCTTCATTACCTAGCAGTTGCAATCCTATTCCAAAACAGATTGTTGAAGAGATAGCCAGAGAACTTCTTAATTAAAATCTTATTGAGGTACTGTATCTACAGAGATAATTAAATACAACACCAAGTTTTGCATACAAAAACATATTTGTCTTGCCAAGGAAATAACTGAGAAAAATTACCTGGTGGCTAAAACTTGATGCAGATACTTTTGTCATTTGGCTTCTATTATCTGCATTATATGCCAAAGAGCTGCAAAAATTGCAGATTTTTTTTTTAAACTGACCAAGCAAAAAAATACAGAATAGTAAAATAAATGTGCCCCTCTCAATAAATTAGTTCAAGGAAGGTAAGTTCAGTTGAGCTGTGAAATGGTCTGGATAACTGGCATTTTATGCACTACCCACATTCATCAGCAGAAGCTGTAATATGTTTCCCTATTTTAAGCAATCAATGAACTATTACACGTACTTTTCTATTTTTAACACACATTTCTCAAAAACTCCATGCAGACCTACCATTGCTGGAAGGTACATAAGCCTCACCAAAATAACAACTCATCATTTATAAACATTCAGCACTGGCAATATTTGTACTGTTACTTCAGATTTTCTTTTCATTGCTAGCCAGCAAAATAAAAGGGAAAACGATATGTTGTGGAATTCATCTATTTTCAATGGTTATTTTAAAGAATTACTCCCAGAAAAGTACAATATCAGGAAGCAGTGAAAACTCATTCAGCCTGGAGAGTATTCATGGCTTAGCAGCAAACACAAGTTTAGCAGGAAACAGAATTTAACAACTGACTGCTGACTGCACGAGTATCTCGTTTTAATTAACACCAAGATGCAGTATGCGGGAACATCTCAATACAATCACATGTTATTCTCATTACAGTCATACTCTAAGTTTAAATATTGGAGAATATTTCCTAACAACCCTATTACAATATCAAAGGTCCAGAAAACATAACCAAACAAATGCAGATTGGAAGAAAATTTATTCTTCTATTTTAAATATGTAGGGAATTTTACTGGAGTTTCAAATATAGACAAGGGGAAATCAAATACATTTCTTCCTTCATGTTAGGGTTCACTGAGCCTTCATGGATTGTGATTACTTTTAACAAGTTAATAGTTATGCTTCATTAAACAAACAAACAAAAAAAAAGGGCATGAATGTATTGGTGCAAAGCAATTAGTTCATTTATATTTAGAGCTGGTAAGTTCATTAGCAAATAATTTTCAAGGCTTTAAAAATAAAAGTCTCTCTTGAGAGATGATTAGTGATGCTAGCAAAAAAAAGTCTTCAAAATATTTCTGTCCAGTAGTGTATTCTGAAAGTCCATTATAGCCAGAGTAAAGAAGCATACAATATGATAGATGAGATGTGTAGTCAGAGGTACCTTTCCCTGCAGACTTTGCCTGTGTCCTCAATCTTCACAAATACAACACCACTGTGTTATATTACCTATTTGAATGCTGCAAGAGTAACATAATTGCAAATAGTTCCCCACATCCATTCATGATAGGGGTGACAAAGTAGTTATATGAAATCCTTGAATAACCATTGGAGCAGTGGTTGACATTCAGCAGTAGACATTTGGAAATTCTCCAAGTTCTTGAAGTAAACAGTCATATTGCTAGCCTATTACATATTTAAGAGTTCAATGCATAGTTAGAAATCATCAACAGAAGCAACTAAGATCAGGTACTCCCTCTGAATGCTTTATTTTGCAATTATTAGAACTGTCACATGGAGGGAAACAGTGAATAAGCAGAATATTCTACCTCATATTAATATGTATGTGTATAATCCTTCATCTGGGATCTGGAATTGAGCAAAACACAAACACAGACTGTCACATGGAAGGGAAAGCATGAGATAATCTGAGAAAATAAAACCAGGAAAGCATCTGAGGAAAAACCCACTACATCAGAAGCACAAGAAAGTAGGTAATACCAGCATAAAATAAGCTGCAGAAAACCAGACCAACAAAATTATTCATACAAATTATCACTGGACAGAAATATCAAGAGACTTTCATGTTTCTCTTGAACATGAAAGATAAGAGGGCTGGAGGAAATCACACACGATCAAGTTAATATTTTTACAACCCCTAATTTTTCCAATTTTTTTTTAAAAGATGTACAAAGGAAAATATTGCAAAAGGTAAGCACAGAAAGGATGCACACTGCTTAACATTCATATTATATAAGTACGAAAATACAGATGACACTCATCCCAGAGCATGCCTGATCCTGAACAGATTTAAATGGATAGTGAAAGTCACAGATGTGTCTGAGGCCATTAAGCACATGCTAAGCTGTAATAGCTTTTATAAGTACAGAGATCTCTTTCATGGGATACGATAATAGTCCTTGGTTTTCCAGGAAAAATAGACAGTGCATTCATTCTACTCTTCCCAAATTTTGGACACCCAATTAGATTGAAAAGTTAATTTACCTAAGCCTTTAGCCTGGACAGACCAAAAACAAATGAGACTCCAAGAAGCTGGAGTATTCCCTGGAAGAAAAAAAAAAAAAAGAGGTTAAGAGATGCTGTCTACTTTCACACATTTCTTCAACAAGATTCAAGTCAAACAACTATTAGATGCCCATACCTGAAGACACAACAGGTAAATAAACTGTTTCCAGTTTTTCAAAAGATCTGGTGGAATTTTGTTGACTTAGGTTGATGAAGAAAGATCGTTATTAACTAGCCTATATACCCTTGCTTTGGGAAGTGATATCTTTTGTATTTTTCCAACCATTTCAAAACAAAATGCATGTGCCATATCCTGTCCACCATGATTCTGCAACAGTATTAAATGATACACTGGTGTTTCTAATCATGTTTCCTGTGGTGACCCTAATACAGATGCTATGTTTCAGAGATCTACTCAAAACTTTTTTTTTTTTTTTTTAAATTTGTGTTAATCCTGATGAAATGCATTATCAGAACAAAAGGATTTAGTAATATTGTTACCAGTAGAGTGGAGAGGTCAGGAACTATGCTGAAACAGATTTAGAAATTTGAGAAGAAAATCTTGAAAAAATAGAGAAATAGTTTGTTTAAGGATTTTGAGATAAATTTGAGGAGGGATTGGTATAGTCGCTTTGGAGTCAAATGGATTTAAGTGAAGTCTTCTCTAAGACCAAGGAATAAGTACCTAAATGCTGTTGGGAAATAGCAAATGAAATAGTGAATGACAGTAAAACAAAATTAAAAAAGAAAATATAACAGAGCGTAAGGGAGACAAGAGAATGAGACAATAAGCAGAAAAAAATAGCAAAATAAACAGAGCATTATTTCAGCATGCCCAGCTACCCTGAAGCTGTTAAGATATTTTATTTAGTTAGCTATTTGAGGAAAAATTGAAGAATAGCTGGCAGAGAACAAAAATACACCTATTGTGCCACTCAGTGCTTAAATGATATATTTAGTGAAACTTTTCAGCTTTTCTGTATATATCTCTTTCTAAGCACATCAACTGTAGAGCTAACTTGCTGATTCAAGCACTCATATATATGTGTACTAGTAGACACAGTCCAGCTGACATTTATTTGGAGCAAGTCAAACAAGTCTGTGACATCAAATTCACTAAAGATTAGTAAGCTTTGGGTGCAGAACATATGTATACCCCAGAAAGACTGAATTCACCTTGTACACACTGCATGATGCTCAAAATCAGATGCCAGGCTCAAGTAGGTTTTTACCAGCATCTGACACATTATTCCTACTTTAGTTTCGTTAAGTTGAACCATAGTCACAGTTTTATTTATGCCATTTCAGCAAGGCATAAGCCATATCTAAACTTTTGTCCACATCTTAAGAGACAGAATTAATACAGTTTGAAAAACAGGCCAAATCTGAAAGATTAACTATATTCAAAAATTAAATGTAGCTTGTACCTATTTAAATATTTTTTCCCCTGCAGCAAAAGTTAGAACATAGCTAAGTATACCAAAACTCTTCAAGATTCATTTTTGCAGGCAATGGAAATCGTATTGTGTGAAAACGTAGGCAGATTGTCCCATAAAATTGGACATTTTGCAAATCTATTTGTACATGGGAAAAAAAATCTAATGTGGGACAAAAGAGAAAGAAAGATTGAGTATTTTTGATGTCTTTCATCTTAAGCAGTACAGTCGTCTTGGTTTGCCTAATTTTCTTAAAGAACTAAAGATTAATTGTTCCTAAAAATCCATGTGAGTGATTTGCCTTCTTTTCACAGAGAACTGTTGAGTGCCTGGCAATAATTTGTGGGTAATAGACTAGAGATGCCCATTTCTGTAAATGATTTCCTTAATGATCTTTTGTTTCACAATTTGACTGATACTGCTGCTTTCATCCTCCAATCCCTGCAGTAGTTTTTGTATAACCTAGCATAAGTCAGGAGACCCTAGCCTTTCTATGCATTTTGATGGTGCATGCCCTGTGAATTGATAAATAGAAGTGGTATTTGTTTTGTGAAATTACTTTCAGAAAAACTAGACTCCGTAAAGCAAGGTCTTCTAACACACACTGACAATGTGGAAATCTGGTCTCAAGAAAGACTTATCTGCTGAGTACTCAGTTTATTCTAATGTTGGAATGCCATTGAAAATCCCCAGAAAATAGTAAGTATAACAAAGATCTGTTGGTTTGGGGGAGTAGGAGGGCAGGGAGGCTGTGAATTCATAGATTTATAAATATAACAAACATTAGAATTTTTTTTTCAAATTATACAAGACAAATACATAGAATTTAGTCCTTGAGAGCCCAAAAGAAAGGATAATAGTAATTTTGTTGGAAGAATTTATACCATTTTCTGTTATAGTCTGGAAAGACAGTGGACAGTCAAAAAACAGCTCACTGACTAGCCCCTCCAGGCACCTTTTTTAATAAAAATCAATTCAGGTAATAACATTCTGTGCCTTTTCTGTAGCCCACCTTAAAGCTGATTTCATATACCTATATTAGTAATTTTCACTCATGGTCTTAATTGAACTATTGTTTCACCCATTAAGTTTCTCTTCTGAACCCTGTATTTTTGCAAAATATTTATTCCATGGATGAGGAAAAAAGTAGTCTTCAAAAGTTATTACTATACCTAAGCTATATATGTACTGTCTGTATTTGTTTTCACAGTTTTAGCATTCATTTTTAATTCTGTCTGTTTGGAATTTCATGGAGTATTAGGAGAGAGAGACGCAAAAAAAAAAAAGAAAATCAGGTAAGCAGAGATAATAACATGTGGTTTGTTTAAGCTTCTGTGATCTCCAGTGCTCCATGACTTCCTGGATCCCACAGGAGCACACACTAGATCAGAAATAGCATTTACAGCAAAAGCCTTTCCAAGCCATTTTTCCTGGTCCCAAAGGTAACTTTCAGTGTTAGAGCACATTCGTCATTCCAAGCATCAATAATATTTCGAGACTTACCAGCCATTCACCCCAAGGAGTCTCCAGCTAGAAAAAAGCTTATTGTTTCCTTATGAACTTTTCATTGCTCATACTCTGTATTAATAATTGATAAATCTCAAGACTTCACACTAAACTTCCAGCTCTAGTTTCAGCACTTTCTCTTCTTAGTCCTCCTAGAATTTTAATTTGAGCTTTCTGACTGTTTGCTATATTGCAACAGTCCTTAATACCACTCTTGGAATTGCAATAACTGAAATTTCAGCTGAATGTACATCTCATATTCTTGATAGTCATTATTTTATTTATGGCTTCCAGTTACCTATAAATAAATGCCTATAAATAAACTATGAGCTGAACATTTGGGAGGATGACCACCTTATGAATTTAATATTCTATGAAGTAAACTTTGCACAAAAGACCTAAAAAGTGTTCTCAGTGCATGTCTCTGCCAGTTTTACAGATAAGAATTATCCAGACATTTGATAATTTTAAACCTGAAATTTAAATTTTTAATCTCAGCCTGAAACATTTTCTGGTATCAGATTCTAGTGTTGGCTTATGTTCCCATGCTTTTTAAGTTGAGCAAACAGGGGAAAAACATACAGGAAACAGTAATCCACTAAGCAAACAATGTATTTTTTCCATGCCAGAGAGGATGTGGAGTTACACCAGACAATAGAGATATCAAAGTAGTTATTCATATGTATTTTAAATAACCAAAGTGCACTTATTTTGTTTCTTGGAAAAGTTTATTTTCCCACACATCGGGAAGTACCTAGCAACTTCTGACCAGTACAAAGGGAAGGTTGAGTCAGTGGCCAGGTTTCAACGTATGATCCAATATCTCTGCAGATAACCCACATCTCTAAGAGTATCAGTACTCAAAAACTGTTCCTCACTGGCACCTTACCTTTTAATGAAACACAAGACTCCAGACAGGGTTAGCTGGATGACATGCTTGTGATCTACAGAAATATAAACTAGATGGTCTTTTTAGTCACTAATTCTGCTTTCTTATTAAAACTGTGTACATGCTGGAGGTGGGAGGGAGGTACAGGGAGGGGATATGTCCTTTGAGAGCAACAAAACCTAGCCACCAGCTTTGGCCTGGCTGTGACAACAGAGAGAAAAAGAACAGAAAATAAAATACCTAGATAAAGTCAAGATAGCTTCAGGTTCCTAGAGCTTAATGAAATTCACTTCTGAATCCTGAGGTTATTGCCTTCAACAAACTCACAGAGAAGAGTCTAGAGAGGATTTGAGAGGTTTTATTAGTCCACAAAAGGACAGAGATTGATTTACAGACAAGTCTCTTTTTAGGGAGAAAAAATTGCCAATTGTGTAAGCAGTTTGAAGAGAAGTTACAAGTAATAGCCACCACCATTTTTTGTGGGGAATCAGCACAGAAAGGTGGTGGGTGAGGGATAGATCAGGGTACACATAACTGAAAGTGTGAATAAAGATCCCAGGATCCTGACAGATTCCCCTGAGCCTCCAAAGCAATGGCTGTTTCACTGAAAGGGCAATGGCTTCTTAAAGAGAGATCCTTACTCAGACATACAAACTAGCTGTTGAAAACAAGTCTTAATGAGTAGCACCACTAAGGTCAAACCAGCCTGATCTCCTGACCCAGCAGAACAGAGGCAACAGATGAGGATATCTTTATATCTACAAGATTTTTGATGCATTCATACATGATATTCCACAGGCAATTAGGGTAACAACTGCATGAATCTACTTTTAAACAGGCACTCAGTTTGTTAAAACGTTATTCAGTCTTTATGTATTCAGTTATCTGAAAGGACATACAGAGTTGATTTGATCCATTTTTGGTCCAAAAACCATTAAATGTTTTTATTAATATTTGGATAATAAATTATATATTCAGATTTGATAATCTGTTAATTTGAAAAATTATCCCATGCTGAAAGTATTGAAAATACTTTTGGATTGCAAGATAAGAAATGAAAACTTATGTTGATAAGCCAGAAAAAGTGCTTTGGAAAGTAACTCAATAGAACACTTTCCTTTGCACTTGTCATAGGAAATAATAATCCATTGCGTAAATGCAAGACATGGAAATACAGAGCACTCTCATAGACAAGGTATCCTCCTTGCTGGATGGAGAGCTATACCTAAACAGAAGGATCCCACTTCTCTTTTCTGAAACAGTTCTTAGTAGAGATGGTAGTAACAGTGAGATTATATGACAGCATATGGAAATCAATGCTGAAATAAAAAGAAGAGCAATTTAAAAATCACCGTGTATTGAACATGACCAGGAGTTGACTCAGAGTATCTTCCCTAGCCTTCCATGTTGCTCTCTACACACATTTTGATCTTACACAATGTATCCAGTTATCACCCTTGAGCCTGCATTTGTTTTGTGGAAGGACTTCATGTTTCAGTGATTAGTATTCATTTCGACAATGGGGAAAGTGTTGACATGATGTTGATACAAGCTGGAAATTAGATGTACAAACCAAGTTTATGAAGGTCTACTGAAAATGTCAGATGGACAAAAAAATAAAAATAAAAAACAGTCTTTCAGCTATTCTGGTTGGTATATGTTGAGACCACTGTTAAAATTGAGCTCCACAGTTGAAAAGAGTGTCTGCAGTAAGTAATCAGAAGCCAATGATTCCCAGGCCTATTGCTTTTGTTTGAGAAGAAATTCAGTTCTATTCAGTTTTGATGTTTCCTCTTAATCTCTGCAAAATATTATACGTTTGACAATAATTTCCCACAAGATCAAATCATATATTACTTGTGATAACTCCAATAAACCCTGAATTCACCCTGAACATAGACACATCCCATCCAATCTAACTTAAAATAGCAACTCATAAATACAGGAGATATTGTATATAAACCAAACAACTGTCTCATTCATGTTGCTTAAGCCTGGAATCCCTCTCATTTTGACAACTTGGACAGAGTATCTTTTATCAATTGCTTGGAAAAGACAAGATAAAGTAAAACAAATCTTCAGATTAGAAGGTCTGAGCAACTGATGAAGGATATCATAAGATATGGCTACTTCCTAGAGGTTCACCATTTCATATTCATTTAGGAGTAATTTTGCCTGAGCAAGTGAACATGAATCAATTTGTCCAATGAGCAAAATATCTTTAGGAAAAAAAAAATGGTAGATTTCTGGCAGGGGGAAAAGTGAGCATCTTTTAAAATTACCCTACTGGCTGCTCAAGGACATGCGAATGAGGGAGACAGGACCATTATAGGGACTGACAGAAGATAACGATGTTTATACTTAGAGCACTTATTTTTCTTTTGAAGATCCTGACTCCTTTTTTCTGTTGTACATTTTTCTGCCACCCACATACACCAAAAACAGAGTTGAGTTTGATTAACTGAATTAATTAATGTAATATTAAACATGCAGCACCAGAATATTGAAATGCAAGAGCATTGTGAAGCATCATGAGCACAGCCACACTGACGTCAAGGTGGG
>VZTL01038730.1:5507-21635 GCA_013400535.1 Scopus umbretta
ACATGAAAACTCCCACACACAGCCTCGACCTAGTTTGTGTTCAGCACTAATGTGGTGGGTCCCCAATTCTTGAAACATTTCATGTGACAGTCTGGAGTACCTAAGAAAGGCGGTGTTGTGCAGTCCACCACTTCATAGTCTAAAGGCAAATAAGCCTTGTGTTTTGATAAAAATGTAGTATGGGAAGAAGTTTTGTCACTTAAGTTGATTTCTATATGACTCTCTACAGATTGGTCAGCTAACTGTAAACATTCTTATATGTTGCTTGTATTAATGTTTCATCCCGTGGACTCGATGTATTTTGTTGAAAAGTAGCTCAGTTTTCTACTTTATTTTGAAGAAAATTTGTCAAGACTTTTATGAGAAAACATCAACTTTGGGCTTATCCCTTTTTTCCTCAGTCTTTGAAATGACCAGTGGATCCAGCAACATCTTACAAAATATTTGCTCAGGGACCTTTAGAAAGGGTTCTCAGGTCAGAAAGACTCCTTGGCCTAATCTTCCCATTTCCCCTTACTCTGATCTCTTTCTTAATCTCCATGTGTTAGATAACAGAACTGCACTTGCCATGGTTATGTGTCATGGAGGAGTTAGGCAGGTCTTCAGGTCTTGAACCAGTTTTAGGAGAGTCATAGAGTCATAGAATGGTTTAAGTTGGAAGGGACCTTGAAAGATCAACTTGTCCAACCCCTCTGCCATGGGCAGGGCCATCTTGCAGTGGATCAGGTTGCTCAAAGCCCCATCCAACCAGACTTTGACCACTTCCAATGATGGGGTACCCACAACTTCTCCAGGCAACCTGTGCCAGTGTCTCACCACGTTAATTGTAAAAAATTTCTTCCTTATGTCCAATCTAAGTCTACCCTCTTTTACTTTAAAGCCATTACTCTTTGTCCCTTGTACCATAATTTTTTCAATACAAGTTCATTAAAACCAAATCTGACCCCCAAATTGTTTTACTTCTGTGCTTTAAAAAAAAGAAAAAAAGAAATAACAGAAGTCTCAAGTCCCACTGTCTGGACTTACAGACAAGTTCTACAGATTAATGCAAAAGAGCTTTTCAAAACAATTTAGTTGAACTTGAACCAATCCTGTGTGACAGTGCTCAAATAATTTTAAACTCGATTAATTTCAGTGTATTTTATCTTAGTAAAAAACAGTGGTGTGAACAGGGTGGATATGTTTTAACTAGTGTGAAACCTTGGCTAGATCCAAATTAGGGGCTATCCTGCACTTTAAATGAAACTTCACCTTTAAAAATTTCAGTATGCATCCAGGACATCAATGCAACATATGTTGGCTGGTAAAGGAAGAACCTAGAGTGGGTAAAAAACTATCAGGGCTGAAAAATTGCCAGACATTAATCTCCTCAGTGCTGATTTTAACCAGGCTGCTGCGAGTCCTGATTGAACTTCTGCAATGCGAACCAGAGCGGCAGGGGACTGGCAGAAAGCATGCTGTTCATCGGTGGATGCTGCTTTGGAGTTTTTCTACTAGTAGTGAGTGGGTAGTCCTGAAAATATGATATGACTTTCACAGATGTAAGAAACACTTTCCCAGAAATCTGAACTTGCCTAGGAAATACGGAAGCAGGCTATCTATTAGTTCTCTGAGGCAGGCAAGGAGCGTAAAACTTTTCACCTTGACACGCCTAGTTACTTCCTTGTGCTTCTGATGAATAGCTGACCAGGTTGTTGGTAGGTGGAAATTCAGGTGTATTGAGGACGTCTGCGCTGTTATCAAATGGTACTTTTTTTTCCTGGGCACAGGCTGGAGTACCATATGGAAAGTTTTACTGGTAGGATATTAAGGCTGAGCTTTCCAATTCTGTTGGCACCATCAGCATGTCTTTTCTTGGAAAGGAATCTCAAGGTGAAATTTTTGAATGGTTTAGATTTCTTTCGTAGTGACAAAATTTTGCTTCTGTAGCCTTTTTGGGAGGACACATGGGTGGGAGAAAGGTGCTGCAGCTATTTTCTGAGTAGTTATGGAATTAGAACAGAATGTGCTTTTGCAGAACTGAAAGGTGAACTGAGATATTTGATGGCCATTCTCTAAGGAGAGGGAAAATATCTGCCTTTCCCTGGACGCCTTCTGTTTTTTGCTGTTTTGGTAAGACTTTTCTGAGAGCAAGGAATCCAAGCCTGTGGATATCGGGAGAGATGGGTAGCATAGTGCGCTGTTTAATGAATGTTTTGAGCAGCTGGAGGGACTCTTCCTGAGGATCACACGCCAGGAAACATCTTGCTTTATTGTGTGTGAAGCCTTATTGGCAACACTGCCCATGCTGGCGTGTGCACTGTGCAACATTGGAATGCTTTATGTAAGATTTACACAGTTCTTCACAAACTTCTTAAATACATTATCACAGAGGGCTATCACCATCGCTGATGGGCTCAGCCTTGGCCAGCGGCAGGTCTGTCTTGGAGTCGGCTGGCATTGGCTCTATTGGACATAGGGGAAGCTTCTAGCAGCTCCTCACAGAAGCCTCCCTGTAGCCCCCCGCTACCAAAGCCTTGCCACACAAACCCAATACACACAGTCAATACACTAATATAGTGCCTGTTAAGATCGCTGATGGCAGAACCTTCTGTGGAAGGGAAAAGCATTAAAGCAATGCAGGAATGCATTAAGGGAGGAAAGGGACTCTCTTATTGTCCACAGCTGTAGAAGAGGACTTGACTGGAGAGCATTAAGGAGCACATCTAGTACCTCAGAAGTATTGAAAGACTGAAGACTGCAAGAGTACATGTAAAGTATGTGACAATCATTAACCATGTGATCTTGTTATCATCCAGCCAAGGTCTTCCATTTCCAAAATTCATGTCTGTGAGAATCATCTGTTCTTTTGTCTCTCCTTTGGAAACCCATCCTTTCAAAGTTTCTGTCCTTCCCTGGAGATCCAAAGAATTCTTTGAACATGTTTGATTCTTCATGGATGATTTACCTGATACTAACGAAGTCCCAGCAGCTGTAGGGAAAAGAAGAAGAGAGTTGGAAACTGATTCTACGTGCACTCACCTGTCTTATGACAACAGAAAGGCTGGCTCTCTGGAGAGTGTCTGACATCATGACTTGGAGTTGATTTCATTAAAAAAATGGAATCTGGATCCTACTGCATTAGTCTGGTGAACCTTAAGAAGCATGCTTGACCAGCTATCTGAACTTCATGAATGGTCTGCCTCACAATCTCATCCCTTGATAATTGTGTTGTATCATCCAGCATTTGCATTCAGATTCACGGCCTTCATGGATTTATGTCTCTTGTTGTTCTTGGTGATAAGATCCAAGAATTTTATTGTTGGTGTTGTCATCACTGATGGGGAATTTCCCAGCAAATGTACTGGTTGAGCAGTGAGATGTTTTTACCGTAAATAGTCTCATAGATACTGCAACCCCAAGAACTGTATTGAAAACTGGAATGTTATCTTCTAGCTTGTTGGAGTGCGTTTCTCAAAAACCAACATTTTTTAGTTTGTGTCTGGGGACACAGGCTTC
Organism: Scopus umbretta; assembly: GCA_013400535.1. NCBI lineage: Eukaryota > Metazoa > Chordata > Aves > Pelecaniformes > Scopidae > Scopus > Scopus umbretta. The sequence continues at coordinate 9,006 of VZTL01038730.1, forward strand.
CAAAAAGTCATAAAGAAGGGCAAGCCTGTTGCCAGAGAGTGTAAAACCACTATACAGAGGTCTGTACCTTTGTTTTGGGGGCCTTCAGGTAAAAAAAAGGTTGAGAACTACTGACATGGAGCTGCACTTGAGTACTCTGGTCCTATGCAGTGATCTGGAGCTTTATCAACAAAGCAGGACAGAGTATAGATGGACTTTCAAACACTTCTTCCTAATGGCATGGTGGTCAAGAGGCCGTGTTGATACTCAAATAATAAAGGGTATAACACTGCATATAGATTCTGCATCATAAGTAGTCACTGACTCTGTGCTCGCACTTAAATTGCAAGCTAATGTTGGGTCCATGATGACCTAAATATGGTGCATAAATTCTCCAGCTTTTATGATATTCAGATAAAAAGCTGGGCTGTCCACGTAGACGGAAAAGCATGAGGACTAATAATTGGAGGACTTGGCAGATAACCAACCATTACTTTAGTGTCAAAATACACTTTCAAAATTGATATCGTGACATGTGTAAAAAGTCAGATGTTTTATAGTAAAAAAAATTGTAAATTCAAATGATTGTGTTGCAGGTTAACTTGAACGATTGTACTTTTGAATTGTAGATAACCCTTTAAGCTGTAAGTACTACTGGGAACATTCCTAAGTTAGGTTCTTGATCTTGATGCTTTGCTTTCGATTAAAACTCTTTTCTGAGGTTCTGTCCATCTGAGCTTCATTCAGTGTGTAACCTAGGTTAGAGTATCTGGCCTTGTTATAATTTTTATTTTCTGATTAGACTTGAACAACTTTGCAGGTATTAATCTGAACTGTCTCAAAACATTCTTTCTAGGGTTCCTGCAGCTAAAATCATGCTCTTCATCTAAACAGTTCAGATGAAAATTGTCTGCTTTGTGTAAAGTTTTTTAAACATACACAGAGAAAGGCTTTATATTTAGAAATAAACTGTGTATTCTACTCTAGAAAGTCCCCGATTAGAGTTATACCCTCTCCCTTGCTTAAAAGTAAGCAATGCTCTCACACCGGTAGGCTAGTGAAGTAAATTAAGAAGCTGTTGTCATCTGTGCAGGCATTGAACTGATTCTAGATGCTTCCATAAAGTTTAAGTATAAAACCATTTTCTTAAAGTATTTAGGAAGGTGTATATTGAAAACATTTAGTAGGACGATGTACTATTTAACACTGTGTTAAATTCATCATGCCATACAGTTTTTTCACTTCTCTGGAAATCTTATATGAATGCTCTTTAAAAGAATAGATGGTTCCTTTCTGATTGTTCGATGGACTGCAGTATAATTTGATACTGCATAAGGATTATTTGAAACTTCTGCCAATCATGCCTGCCTGTCTAACTTATTCTGGATATTAGGATGACTCTCATGGCTATTGTATCTGAATGAATCATCAAAATAACAAAGTTTATCTTTTCTCTCTTCTCTGAATAAAAATGTATTTTTGCTGTTTCCAACTGTGAAATGAAGGTCAAAAAGAGAAGTGAAAACTTGCCTAACACAATCATCAGGAAGTTTGTGGCAGGTGGGAATTGAGTCCCCATCCCTGATTCATAAGTCACATTTGCCACACTGTTTTTCCTGGGCTTCTTACAGTGTTTTGTAAAATTCATAATTTTTTCAGTACTGTGTATATGCCGTAAGAATTCTGTACTTGTTAGTTTACTTTCAGTTTTGACATAAGATTGGGCAAGGTATAAATTGCATTTTCATCCACTATGTCTTTCAGGTTCCTCTTTTGTGAGATAACATTAGCAAAGAGTCATCGAAGCCTCTAGACGTGGTTGCCCATGTCAGCATTTGGAAGAGGTGTTGTTTTTAGAAATACTGTCATAAATACAAGATAAGAAAAACCGTGCAAAATAAAGAAACCTTATTTGCACTTGCAGTCAATTCTTGATGCAAAATTTGAAACCTTAATCTAGGTTGCACAGGCTGTTTTGAAATTTTTGTTCTTTAAAACCAAATGCCATAGCATATCAACATTTGATGTTGTCGTGGGCTCTTGGATCAGGTCTGATTCTGATCAGTATTTTATCATCTACAATACAAGTGAAAGCCAAGACACCACAGTCCTAAATGGTATCACTGTATTTTGGTGCTAATTTTTTTTTTCTTCTTTCTGGCAGAAATGTTAATGAAGTAACACAATGGGTAATTGTGTTTACTAAATATTTATGATTGGCATTTTAGTCTTGGCTGCTTACTGTTTAGAAGGAACTAAAATGTATTTCAGGAGATAGATATTACTTCGCTTCTTAAGAGTTAACACATGCAGACTGCTATTAAATATGCAGCGTGATAGGTCTATTGTCTCCATTTATTTAAAGAAAGAGTAAAAAAATAGTTCTTTTAAAATACAATTATTTTTACATTTATTCATTGATCTAATGCATAAAAGTTCCTTTTTATTCAGTTCTTGCAGACTACAAATAACCTAACAAATACTATTTGCAAACCAGTAAGTTGCCAAATGTTTGTAATGTTGTCTGAAACAGCAGTCCCTATCCCAAAATGAAGAAAATCGTACAATTTTAGTCTCTTGCATCATTTTTTGTAACAAAAAATCATTCCGACTTTAGGTGGCAAGAAAATGAGATGTGCCAAACTGTGTTCAGGGCTGCTCTGAAGTACAGTAGGCAACAGATGGGGTAACACAGACGGTTAATTCTTAATATGTGTCTGAGTTAGCATAAAGTTCTGGAGTGCTCCCAAATTTGCATCTAAATGGAGTATGCACCCCATTTGATTACAAACATGCATGGAGATTTTTCTGTTCGTACAGTTGAGCTGAGAACAGGGAGGGGAAAGATGAGATATAGGATGCTGTGAAAAGCCATGTAGGTCCTAGGGTGAAAAAGTACTTAGAAGGGAAGCTGAACTGCAAGTTCTTTGGGAACCTAATCCTCCTCCCATTGAAAACAAAGGAATTTTTGCTGTTGACTTGGAGGGGACCTTGAATCAGATCCGGGCATAACAGGTTGCCGTGTCTGCCTTTGGGACTGCTGTATCAATGAAAAAGGAAGAAGCTGTGCTCCCTGTTGGGAGCTCATGCTGAAGAAGTAATTTGGCAGCTGTACTCAGAATTGCTTCCCTGTTCATGACAGCAGTATCCGGATGTATGGCACAGGATATCATGTGCTTTTGTTGTGTCTTAAACAAATGTAATCCTCTCACTTGCCTTGCTGCTAAATGACTCAGTAACTCATGAAAGTATCTATGTGGGATTATCTGCAGCCTAGATAGGCCTAGTGTTGACCTCTTGGAAGGGGGTTGGTTTTTTTCTGTGGTAGTTCATTTTAAATAAAACAAAATTTCAGCAACCAAAGTACTTGTAGAGATTAAAATAGACTTGAAAAATTGTAAACTGATACGCTAAAATCAGAATATTCATTGGTGAATGAGTGTCAAATACAGCATTGCACATTCCAAAATAGTTATTTTTGGATACTGGTGGTTATTTTAAGGTAATTGGCTTGTTGACAGCATAAGAACAATAATGGCAGGGAACTCAAAAAGGTACAGAAGTAAAACTGAGATGCTAATTTACAAGATTTTGTCATCTAAATACATCTGTAAAGCTAGATTTTTATTATTTCATTCTGGAAATAAAACTGTGCTTTTTTTGTTGTAGACTCAATCAAAGTTTGTGGATTCAATAGAGGTTGAGTAGCGTTTCTGGAGGTACTGCAGCACTGCCCTACCAATTCTGGATGAAAAACACAGCCCGAGGTCATACTTCTGCAGAAATAGAAGGAAAATAAGGACAAAGCCAGCAGAAATTACTGGCTTTCTTATAACTTCAGAGATGCAGATTTTGGTTTAAAAGTTTACTCTGGTTATGTTTTAGACATTGAGCTCACTTCCCTCAAGAGTTAAGTGGTAAAAGACATAATTATGATGTTATGGCCTGAAAATCATAGTATTAAATCCACAAAGTGATGCATCCAATGCAAAAAAAAATACGTAGCTGTGTTTATCCAGTGACTGTATAATATACACTGCAGAAACGATTGACAGAGCAGAGGTCAGAACCTAGGTCTGATGCTTTCTGGGGAAGTACTTGTTGGCACATGGAGTCATGCTGATTTTTCAGAAGCCCTTTGAACATTGCTAAGTATTTTTTGCCAAGTGGTGCACCTTCAGCTTTGCTGAAGGCAGTTGCTTCATGGCTGAACAGCCTCTAGTGAAGTTACTGTCTTCAAAAGGGACATATGGGTTTGGGCCCCCTCCAGCTGAAAAATGGAGTGCAATCATAGGTTTCTTGTGTCATGGACCAGCACTTTAAACTGTGACCTACTGGACCATCAACACTTTCGTATGTTCCTCAGTAGAAGTAATTATGATGGCTCTTTTGTGAAAACCTCTTTCCTGGTGGTATGGTGTAGGTTTTGCACACATTTATGTTGACAACACCTGCCAGATCAGACAATTCTGGGGTATTATGAGAATCCCAAGCACATTTCAGTGTAGAGGGAGTATCTGGACCGCTCAGGACTGCCAAAGCAGGGCCCAATCTGGACACTTACAGAAACGGAGCTTGAGCCCCCTGTACAGTACTGTACTATTTGGAAACTGAGGAGCCTGAAGAATGAGGTGGTGGTTTTTTGTAGTCATGTTTTGGAGCTTAAGTACTTCATAAAGATTGTTTTGTCCCAAATCAGAGAAATCATCTTCTTATTCCATCAGCTTAAATGTCTATGAGGTTATTTGTCAGCTATTGGGATCATGCTCTGGGTTTGGGTTTGGTTTTCTTGGAAGAAGAGTTTTCACTTTGTGGGTACTTTCCACCTAAAGGCACAGTTTCTGTTGAGAAAGGTTTGCTTGCATATGTCCCTCTCCATGCGTGGTGGAGGTGAGGAGAGAACAGAAGGAAGGCACTTATTAAAACTTGTGGTGAACAATGTGTTTTAATGAAGGTAGACTTCATAAATGTATGGTACTTAGGGTAAGAGGATTTAAAATCTGTGGGGATGTGCTCCTTATTTATCTTCAGTGCTGATTGATGGGGTGAACTAGAGGCAGGCACTGTACTTCCAAAAGTGCAAAACAGTACCTGCATCAGTTGTGGTATTTATAGATATGTTAAGGTAGCAGGTACACTTTCAACAACTGTAACTATTCCTTTACCTCTTGTACTCCTGCTGTTCCAGAAAGAACATAAACAAATAAAACTTTTGGAACATAACCTCTTTGCTTTCCAGCATGGTTCCCTAGTTTGTCAAGAAACCGCTGATTTTTCTTGTCCCCATTAATTGCTCTTGTGCTGTGGTGAGCAATCAGACATCATTGGGTTGGGTGGAAGTGCAGACCTGTACAGTAGACTTGCATCCTTCTGTACTATTTCTTTTTTCTCACCCCTTTTTATTTTGGTAACATATTTGTTGAGGCCATTACTCACCTGTAGGATGAAGTCTTGTATAAGATTCAGGTCCTCTAGGTTATAGAGTCATAGAATCATTAAGNCTGTTTTCTGTGGTGTTACTACTTGGAAAATTACTACAAGGATGTCTTGAAGTTATGTTCATGGCTGAGAGTCAGTGTTTTTACTCAAGTTTTTCATATTTAGGAATCATATGTACATAAGGTTTGTCTTAAAGTGTGTTCCAGTCTTGGACTGCTTGCAGTATGATTATATGAACTTTGCTGTTGCCTCTGGGCATTTTTTTGAGAGGGTATTAACTCTCCCTCTTTCTTGTATGTCCCCATGTTTGTTAGTTATTCATTTATCTTCCAGACCTATGATGAAGTCCAGAATCACGTCTGTTGTTATTTTCCTTCCCCTTAGAGAAATATATGCATGTAAGGTATGTAGCCTGTATACTGCAGTTACTGTATAGTTCCTATGTAGAAAAGCTATCTTTTATTATGACTTTTTTTTGACTTTTATCCCTATCTTTGATCTTTGCTAAATGGGACTGTGATTCTTGTTAAATGCTGTGGCTGTTTACTGATGTAATGTTTCCAAATTTGTCTGTATGGGACAAGTAGAACTCCTGGAAGAAGGGTCCTCAGTGATGTACCTGAGTATTAAGCTCTGTTTTGTTAACTATGAGTTTTTTCTGTATATTTCTTTATTGAAGTCATGTGTCAAAAATTCAACTCCTTTTTCACCCCCCCCCTTTTTATTGGTACACCCACAAAAAGGAAAGGCCAATATTAAACACTGAATTCTTCCAGTAGGTCCCGATGTACCTGTTTTTCAAGCTTGGATATCTCAGTGCACAGTAACTGGGACCAATAACTTGTCCAGTTTATCACTTGAGAAGGGAAACCTTGGCACGTCAGTGTAATCAGAAGCGTGATTATATGAATCATGAGCATTACATAGATTTAAGAGGTACTTAGGGATTTTAGGGGAGGTTTTGGTTTTGTTTTCTTTTCCTTTTTTCACTTTGCCTCTGGCATTTTGCCTGCTTGACCCTTAACAGTGTCAGAATTTTGCCCGCTAGGAAACCTCTCTATATCGCTAGTGACAGATTGTTTTTTTATTTTGGAGTATTTATACATGCTGTGCATTCTTTGGGAGTGCAGTATTTATGATTCACTTTACGGAGCCACGTTCTGTTCGTGCTTGCCCGCGCGTGCACCTTCGATTAACGGGGCGCCGGGAGCAGCACGGCTGTGGAGGAGGAATGGTTTTTGTAAAGTGGAGAAGTGGAGGTTGTGGCAGCTGCCCTCTGTTCCTGCCTGCCAGCCTTCCTCTTTAACCCTATGCTAGGCGTGAGCTCTGCTGTTTCTCCTAACTGTGCAGTGGGGTTCCTGCTCCCCCATATCCCGTGCTAAATGAATTTGTAAATGCATATAAGCAAACACTTTTAGGTTCTCTGTTGAAAAGCTTGGTATTAAGCTTTAAAGCATTGCTAATACTTCTGTTAAAATGCCAGCTGTCCATCAGCAGCAGGTGTTTTCGTAGGAATGAAAAAATCCCGTTTCTAAGAAATCTACTGTAGAGTCTTTGCCAATTGGTCGTGAACGGAGCGGAGGTTTCTTGGGGGTGTTTGCTCTTCTTAGGTAACAAAGTTCAAAGCTACATCTCACTTCTGACTGACCTGTCAAGGGAACGTACGTGAGAGAGATGCACATTGTTCCTCTCGTGGAAGTGTGCCATGGAGAGTGCGAGTGGATATTTTATGGTTACTAAACAAATATAGTGTGACCCATGTACTTAACTATTGATGTCTTTTTTTTTTTTTTTTTACTTTTTTTTTTAAATGTTTTTTTTTAGGAAAGAAATTGCTCCACTTAAAGCCTGAGATTAACTAAGTCCTCCCACAATGGGTCACATTTTAGCCTTGGCCTCTGTTTCCTGTGACCATGATGCTTAGAGATGTAAGGTTGGGTTATTCCATCATCTTGACATAGCCCTGTACTGCTGGCTATTATCCAGAAATGTTAAAGAAATATTTTTTTCCCCTAAAAATAACAGCTTTTGAATTTAATTTTTTTTCCCATTGAGAGATGTGACAATACAATCTGGTCGAGGCCAGACTGCATCAGTCTGGTGAATAAATTAGGTTTGTTATAGCACTGCTTATCCCTGTTTCTTTTGTGCTGTGAGCTAATATTCTTTGTTGTATTCCTCAGTTTAGTTTACTAAATGCTCTTGAAAAAACTGCTTATAACTTAGAGTTTCGTGCCATGCAAAATTCTAAATTTTACCCTGATTGCAGTTTTTATTGCATTAAACATTTGTAGCAGCTATTGAGTGTGTTGACTGTCCATTTAGAAATGTTCTGATGTGCCCTTTAAACTGACTCTGTTTTCTTTACAAAAGTTCACCTCCCACCACCAAACTGAGTAGATTATGGAGTCTTGCCAGTGAGAAATCTTAAGGGAAAAACACTGTGTTCGGAAGACGCTGCTGTATTCGGAATCCTAGGACTTGTTCTAAAAATAAACTTAATTGAAAAGATTTATTTTCTTTTCTAATGTGTTTTACATCACTGTTTTATTAATATTTAAATAACAGAATGTTGTACCCCAGAGTACAGAAATACTTCTGTACAGAGCTCCCACCAGAATCTCGGAAACCTTACATGAAGCATTATGATGTTTATTTTGCCACTGGCAATTTTCTTGGTTTAATGCTGCAGTACGGAGGAAGATGAGACTCTGGGCTTCCTCCAGAATGAAAACCAGATGATTAACAGGTTAAAAGGAAATTAATTAATTTTGCCAAGTCATTATGCATACTTGGGAATAAGGCTTTGTTTGCTGAGGTTACTTGTGAGAATCTCTTTAGAAATTACTTGGAAATTTTTACATTTTTTCCCCAAGGCACCAAAAATCTGATGCTTGAACAGAAAGAGTAAACTTGCCATATTTCTTTGTATTCATAATATTGCAAACATAAATGAAAAAATGCGGATGTGATATGTTCTCAGGTATATCTGCAAAAGGGAAAGTCACGTTTGAAGAACCTGGCCTTACATAGTTTCTATGGATGTTTTGGCGTAACACGTTTTTAATGTGGAGCTACCAAAGGGTACGCATTTTAGATGAGTAGGATTCTATAGAATTATACTTCTTTTTGTGTTAACTTTTCTACAGCAGATAGCTAACACTAAGCAGAGCCCTCTGAATTTAGACCTGGGTAGTAACAGGCAGTTTTAGAGTTTTCCATCACCATGTGAGAAGGTGGAGGGCTGCTGACTGCTTGTCTGATTTGACTACTGAAAGCTGTACTAATGCGATATAGCCAAAGTTTCCTTACAGGTGTTTCTCCTGGGTACATGGGATGGAAATAAGAAATTTGCATTGCAAAAAATCCCTAAAATGGCTTCTGCTTGATGGAAGAACTGGTTTTGCCGGGCTTTCTGTTCCAACCCCTGTTTTACAAGGAAGGTATTTAGGCTTCAGAAACCTCTTTATCTCCAAGACTTGGGACAGAAACGGGGATGTTAGTCGGAGGTGGCCACCAACAGTGTCCCTGCCTTGGTATACGCTCTTGCAGAGGTGTTGGGGAGGGGATGGGGGCAATGAAGAAGTATTTTTCTCTCTGAACATAAATACTGATCAAAGAAGAGTGCATCACTGCTTGAGAGAGCTGGGGCTGGAGGGCAAAGTGGGCAGCCAAATCATGTGCTGGCTGATGAGCAGGCTCATGGTTTGGTAAATCTTAGCTCACCAACGGAGCAATTGATCCAGATCTTAAAATAAAACTGTCTCCTGCCTCAGTTTCTTGAAAAAATGCCACTAAGCGACAGAAGAAACGTGTTTTTCACATCCTTCCCTCTCTGGCCCTGGGCTGTGCTTTGAGAAGAGTATGTTCAACTAACAGTCTTCAGCCTTTCCAAAGGCTTCACCAGCCATTTATCAGGTAGTTGGAGGGAAACTAAAATGAGATATTTTATTTTAAAATATGAAAATGGATGCTCTACTTGTCTATCAGGATCACAAAGTCAATATTAGTTAATTTTTTTGTCACTCAGTGTGGTTAGAAATTAATATGCATAATTATCTTAACCATTTTTTTTAATTCTTATATTTAAAGGATGGAGCCTTTTAAAAACCCTTTCCTCTGTGCAGTTCTATTTTAATATGAAAGCTATTGAACCAAACCTTACGCCCTGACAAGAAGCTGAATATAGATAAGGCAAATTGTGATAAATTATATTTCTAATTTGCAATAATTTTGCTATATTAAACAGTTTGCCTAGCTTCGTATCTGTTTCCAAATACTTATTGTTCTATATTGTCTTTCAGTAATATGAAGTGAAATAATTGGATTGATGCAAAACTACAATGACTGGCTTGTCAATGAAAATCAATTTTTCCAGAGGAAAACATTATTTTTAGTAACTTCGGAGTTGCAGCTTCAACCGAGAGCTTATGGCAAGCTGGCATCTCTTCCAGTAGCTACCTTGGATATTTTAATGTGTATCTATTGAGTGTATTGATTTATTTTTCCTTTTTTTCCCTGCAGTATTGTCCTCCTATAACCTGGTGTGATTATAATAAATGTGATCGTGACAAAAATAGGTACTCGATAAATTAGGATGCAATGAATCTAAGGTCAGTTTAACATCAACAAGAACTTGCTTATGAGCAGGTTTATGACATAGGTTTTGTCTTGCAAAGCTTGAATGAGAGTACAGAGCAATTTGGGGACCAGCCAGGGTTTTCTATTTGTCTTTAAGTACTAAAGTAACGGTGAAGTGGTGAGCAGTGGTGCTTTACAGACACTCTTCAAGCAGTTGCTTTGTGTGTGTGTATAAAAGTTTCAGTTGTGTTATTATTTGATAATTCGGTGTATAAACTTGAGGATTTTCTTTAAATCATTTTTAGCTGTGTGAGAAAATAAGAGCAGACTAGAAATGATGACAAAAGTGAAAGCTTTTCTTAAGACCAAAAGAAATCATGTTCATTACTCTTTTAAAAGTAAATCATTACTTAAACGTGATAAAAATTAACCCTTTCGAGACTGTATATCTGTTTCAGCTCCAGGCATCCACTGTTGACTGTTCTATTTGAAGCAATGTTGAATGCAGTTAGAGAGGTGAAACTTTTAATGTACTTTTTATCCCATAAACTTTCAGCTGTAATTCTGCTGATGCTAATGGAAGCTGCACCACCCCGTTAAAGACATTTTAACGGAGTTTTGAAATATCAAATTATCTAACGTGGCAACGTGACATACCAGCAGATGGAGACAGAAAGTAAACCAGGATGTGGTGAAGCCAAGTTTCTTATATCTGGAGTCACCTCTACTTAAAAAAACAGTACATTTTCATTTTTCAGCTGTCCAGTGCTTCAGATGAGCTGCTATTTTTAGCAAAATATAGCAAAATCTAGCTGTTTGCCAGATCACTTAGCTAGAATCATTTAGATGATGGCCTTTCTTTTTATTTTCATGCTTCCCCTCTTAGGCTGTGTAGAAAACTCACTATTGTCTCCTGTTCATCTGCCTTTTTAGATGAGGGATCAGTGTGTGTGATATAATGAGGAAAGTTCTGGCTGTGATTTTTCCCTTCATCCCTTCCCTAAAAACATAATTTCCCTGCTTTCTGTAGCAGTAGCATGCACGTGGTGTGCAGTTCCTCAAAATTCCATGAAGTTGTCTACAAATGGTGATTTTTGTCCCAGTTCCCAATTATTCTTTTGTGTTGGGTGGTTTGAACCTGCTGATCCCAGATGAAGAAAGGTGCTGCAAATAGAAGACACTCTTTCAGCGTGGTAGAAAAAATCTGTTCTCCTGTTGTCACCTACGGAGGAGGAGATCGAGGTGTGGCCTCTCTGTATGCAGGTACGCTTGCAGCATAGAAGATTTTTGTAAGCATTATGTGCATCACTGGTGCTCTTGAGCTTACACTCATGTATCCATACAAAACCTCTTCTTCTTCCATAGTTCAGCGGCACTAGGAACTATTCTCTATGTTCACCTCATGTATATGTAAGAATTTTACTTAAGCCTTTTAGTCTGGGTGTAAATGCTCAAAAAGACTGTATTTCCTTAGTAAGCTATTATAACATTAATTTTGAAATGGCCTCCTGATGAAGGATATTGTTAAGTTAAAGTAAACCCAATGAAATGCAATTTCTTAAGATTTATTGAAGTAACAATTTGGCATAAAGCATCTGGTTAATGCAAGTGTGGGGTGAAAGTTTCATTTGAAATTGTGACAGAAATGCACGCCTAGCATCCAGACTTTTCGATTTTTAACAGGTTACTGAATTCTAATATTTGCTATTTTACAACTGGAAAGGAGCAATTAATTGAAGTAAAACACATTTGTGAATTTGCTTGAAAAATGGGAAGAAATATCAGAGCCTTCAGAATTTTTGGTGTGCTTTTATACTCATTTTCCAAATCACTTTTTCCTGCTGATTCTAAATTTGGGGACAGTTGTTTGTTTTTAATTTAAAATGGCCTGATGGGTTGAAATTAGCCAAGTTACACAGAATTGCTTTTGGTTTCCTGGCTGCATAAGCCTACCAGGAAGGTTGTGAGAGGTCATGCTGCTGGGGAGAGTGTGGCTGCAGTTTGGGTGTGCTCCGTCTGAACTAATCAGAAAAAAAATGTTTGTAAAGCAGGGAGTGGTTCTGTGTTAGTTTTTGCATGAGGAGAGGCACTACTTGCATCTATTTTTCTTTGTTTTCTAAGGCAACGGGAGAGGGCTCAGTGAATGTGGTTATTGAGTGTCTTTGGCATTGCAATATGACTTTAATTTGTAGGCACCTGTAATATCTGTCCTTAGGTTCCTGAAGTGCCACAGGCACATGGTTTTCAAAAATTTGCAGAAGCACTGTTAGGGGCCTGCTGTTCCACATGATTGTTATGAGTAACTGTCGTGGTTTAACCTGGAAGGCAGCTACAGACCACACAGCTGTTCGGTCACTCCTTGCCCCCCACAGCGGGATGGGGGAGTGAATTAGAAAAAAAAGAGGGAGAAAAAAAAGTAAAATTCATGGGTTGAGATAAAGGCAGTTTAATAGGACAGAAAAGGAAGGGAAAATCATGATAGTAATGGTGATGATGATGATAATAATAATGATGATAAAAGAATATACAAAACAAGTGATGCACAGTGCAATTGCTCACCACCCACTGACCGATGCCCAGCCAGTTCCCAAGCAGTGGTCCTCCCCCTAGGCAACTCCCCCCAGTTTCTAT
>VZTL01038731.1:0-18544 GCA_013400535.1 Scopus umbretta
GTCTTTATAAGATATCACTTTGCAATGCTTGATAAAATATTTAACTAAATACTCAATCTCATCACACAGCTAACTAGACCTACTGAAGATATTACTTCCACCAGCCTTTCCTTCTCAGAGGAGCTCAGCAGCTAGCTGTGAGAATCACAGGGGTTATGTATGGTCATTCGCTAACCACAGGGAAGAGCCTGCCCTTGTTTGGAAGCACATCATAAGCACAGTGTTTTCAAAATACATAATCTTGTATTGAGAACCAGTTTTAACAAACAACAACCAAAACAACATAGAAAGATTCCTTGCAGACCAAACTCTGACTTACCCTGTCTTAGGGATGTAATGGTAATGCTTAGTTTGGTCCTAGCTTCTCAGGCACACAAAATATTGTCTTCACTCTGGACACTCTTAATCTTCGTGTTTAATCTTCTTAATCTTCCACTATTTTGATCTACTTTCATCTTCCTATGTTATCTTCTCTTGTAATACACTTGATTCCAAGACTGTGTCTATCAAACTACAATCCCTCAGTCTGATGATTTAGCTCACTGAATTTTCTATGACCCTTAAGTGTAATAGAAATAACATTGGATATGCTACAAATGTTTCTAACTTTCCGTAGTCTGTATTCCTTCATATTTTGGGAGCTTTTCACCTTGTACTATAATATACTGCAGTTATGACAATAACTGTATACACAGAAGACAGACTACTGATAGCTACAGTGGAGCCCAAAACCTGAAAATATAAACATTTCTACTCTTTCAAGATTAAAACGCCACTGACATCAGAATAACCTAACAGGCATAGACACTGGACTTTGGAGTCCAAGTTCAATTCCAGGCTTTACGGATCACCTCAATGAGTTTGACAAGTCACTTCACTTCTGTTTCTTAGTATTCTTGAGGATAATTACAGCACTTTAAGACCTATGGGGGAATATTGCTATATAAGAGCCAAGGGATACAATGCTGATTATTACTATTAACAGCACAGAAACCAGTACTGACATCTATCCAACTTCTGCTAAAAAAAAATAATACATATATATATATACAAGGAATTGTTGATATGTGTTTACCAACATTAGGTTCTTGTATTTCTAGACAGCCATTACAGTTACATAATTAGAGTAACCAGGAACACATCTGATGACAAGTACTACTGCCACAATATTCTTGCATGCTTCTTTGTCTTTTATTTTTCACTTTCTCAAATTTTATACATTTGAAATATTAAGTGTAATGGCTTTGTATATGTAATCTGCTTAATTTCCAGGAACACTCTATTCATCTATTTGGTTGCTTAATACCAAGGACTATTGTTTTAAATAATGGAAAAGATTGCTTTAAGCTGCCCTGTTATTCCAGCTGACAGATTTTATAACATGCTTATTAATTCCTGACAACAAATAGCTTCTTGGGACTGCTTTTTATCCAAAGATTCTAGAAAGATTGGAAATGCATTTAGACAAATACTGAAACCAGTCCCACCTTTCATGAAAAGAAAAATTAAAGTTAAAATATTAAAATAAATTCATTTTTAAAATAGTAATTATATCCATATAGAATTCTGGAATTATAAGAACATACTTCATTAAGTGTGCAAAAATCAAATTCAATTCAATTTTGTTACTAAAATCAGAACTTGCCAAACTTTTACTTTTGGGCTTTAGTACTGTTTGTTCACTTGCCCATTACCCCTCCCTTTTTTTAAATGTTAAAAACAGGAGGAAATTATGGGACTGTGATGTGGCAGCCTGGAGGTTCAGGCTGTTTATATTTCTTTAATATGATTCTTCAGGTACAGATATAAATAGAGCCTATACCTCTATGCATCAGGGCCTCAAGAATTCAACTGTGTGTCTTGAATAGCACCTGTTATACCGGTTCCAGTGAACTCAGTTGAGTAACAGCATTCAGAGTTACTCCTCTGTTCCAACACTATACACTTAATTACCATTTTAGATACTGTGTCCCACCAATCTATTTAAAGACTTCATACATGCAAAGATATTTAAGGGAAATCTGTATATGAAAGCCTCTAAAGATCAGGTTCTTGACTTCATTAAAACCTGAACAGAATTTTATTGTTATTAAATCTATACATTAAATTTATCTACATAAAAGTGTTTTAATACCAAATATTTAATCACTAGTTTTTGAATATAAGTTTCAAAACTCCTATTGCAGAGGAGAATCTTATTTTTGCACATCTCACAAGAAATTTCACTAAATCAATTGACTATATGAATTCAGCAATACACACTAGTTAGGTGCTTTGTATTTACCTCAATGGGTTTCACTGACCCTACAATTTCCTGAGCATTATATTTTTCAGTGGATCCCACAATGAAACAAGTCAAAACATCCCTAGGAAAGTCCAAGTATCAGCTATTACACCCATAAAATACATGTCTAGTACATAAGATTGAAATCAAGATCATTCTAATGCAACTTCTGAGGAGAATATCAAGTATATTTTCAAAATCAGTGTTGTACTTTCTTGGGCATTGCACATAAAATTCAAAGACTAAAACCAACATGCTGTTTTGGCAACAAGCAGTTTTTTGAATAATCAGATCCTGAGCACCTTTCTGAGATGCCTGAAAAGTAGTAAGTTACAGCAGAATTGCTCTGTGTTGACTACTACAAAATTTGTAACTTATTCTGTGAAGGTGAAATCACTTGTTTTCCACCTCCTATTTGCATAGAGATGCATCCATTTTTTTTCTTTAATTTCAAGTTAGCACAGTCATCTCTGTGTTTTAGAGCAGTGAAACACTTATGACAAAGCCAATAAGCAATCCTAACAGACAGGTTTTAAACTAGACTTGAATGCAACTTTTGACACTGCATACAGTTTCAGACTGTGCAAGCCATCTAAGTTACATTAACTTCAGGGAAAGTCTGACTTTGGTACTGGAGATTTCCCAAATGACATTGGAAAGCAATAAGACAGAGTTAGTCTATAGTCTTGATCCAGATTGCAAATCAGCACTACTATTCACAGACTTGAGAACATCAGAGCCATAGGCTCAATGAGAATTTACCTTAAGAATCAAGGGTCACCCTCTGTACTGTAAGGCAATTAAGATATATGACACTAAATCTACTTCTAAGGAATAGCTTGTGAGTTGCAACTATCATCTTGAAATTATAGACAAGATCCTTCCCTGCACCCCAGACACTTGTGTCTAGGACAATCAAAGACAGCACTCAGGAGGATAAATAAAACCCTCAGATGGCTGACACAAATACTTCTTTCTCTCTCTCAAACATTTTGCTGATGAAACACCAGCAAAAAGTAGTTGTGGCTTTGTCGCCATTTTTTTTAAAAAGTGTCCTTTATGTATGATTGACTTGCATACTGTAAATTCTCTTCCAAAAGAACACAAGGGAGACAGGACCCTGTTACGCACAGCTGCATTAAGATCAGCAGAGAGAGGTGAACTATAAGCAATCTTCTCCTTTGTAGTAAAAGAAAATTTTGGACACATCTGTTTGCCAGAATTAAACCCCAGGTTCTGAAAGTTTTACGCAAAAAAAGTGTACGCAAAATATCTTTAAGTGTAAGGAAAAAATAAGTGTAAGGTTATCATCATCCAGTGACCCTAAAAGACTGAAATACAACACCTACCAAAAGGCAGACATTCTCCCCCATTTATTTACCAGTTCACAAATATGCCTTTACAGCTCACTTGCAGAAAAGCACTTCCAGAAAGAAAGTTGCAGCTATACAAAAACAAGGCAATGGTAGCAATTTTCAGGGTTCAAGCATTTGCAACTTAAACAGACTTGTAACAAAAAGGCAAATGCTGTTTGCCTTTGTTGCAGGATTAGAAATTCAAGGTAAACTAAAAACCTTTCTGCAAATAAAAGAAAAAATGCCACCAGATAAACGAAATAATGGTTTATATTATTCATATGTTCATATCAAGATGTGTTTAAAGTGTAGATGTTAAAAAAAAAAAGAAAAAAAAGGCATCTAGCTTCCAACAAAATAAAGTCAAATACTTGTTAAATACAGTGCTAACTTTGCAAAACAAGTCAAAGAAAAATAACCTGCAAAACACACATTTCATTCAAAAACTTCTATCAGCATGCAATTTCTCATTCAGAAATAGCTTTATAGCCATAAGAAGCAGAATACCTACTCAAAACCAGGCAAATGGTAGTTAAAACAAAAAAGCAGTGAAAATATGTGAAGAACAGCATTATTAAGAACTATGATGAAACTGCTATATTGAAAGATACACTTAATCAGTCTAGAGTTCAGAATGTCACATGCAGTTCTCCTGGCATGGCACAAACTTTCTCTGTAATTTTCCAGAAATAACCTGGCACCATGTTTTTTAGGTTGTCATTTCTTTCAGGCTCTTTTATGCTTTAACATATGGATAATATACCTAAGGATATAGCTTCAGGAAACAGCCAAACCAATGATGACTCTATTCAAACAATGCAAACCTGTTGTCCATCACTACCTGCATTCGGTATACTATCACATATATATACTGAGCCTCAGGACCAATACTCCTCTGACTTCATGGTATAGTAATTCATGACATAAGTTAGCAAAATACCTAATTATATTTCTACTGAGTTTAGTCCCTATCATCTTAACTCTTTCATGTGGCTCCCCACCAGGTCAGATGAACACAGGGGGTGGCACAAAGGAAACACTGGAGATAGGCAGCCAGCATCTTTTAGACAACAAATAGGGCACTAATTAAGTCAGCAGTATTGCACAGCTGCACCTGAACCACAGAGCTTCCACTGAAATTAATACGATTCAGTGGGATCTCTAACCAACAAATCACATATCTGAGAAGTTTAGGTAGGCATGATACCTAATTGTCATTAAGATTATAATGTTTATTATGTCTGATCCTGATTCTGTTATTTGAAAACAGGAACAACAGTATGTCTGTACGTATGGTACCCACTCTGATAGCAAAGAGCGCAAAAATATTTTGGGTAAGATTTTGATTAACTGAACAGAAAAACACCCACAGTGCTATTATGTGTTTGTGCGTATGCATATATAACAATAGTTGCTGTAAACGGAGCCAGACTGATGAATACATTGCATGGTCCAGGACTTTTAGCCTAACTTCCCTGTAGAACCTTTCAGATTTTCAAGAGCTTGAGACAAATGCAGCTTGAAGGAGGGTCAAACTGGTCCTTAGGTGGGTAGATTCACTACACTTACTCATCTTAGTTATAAGGACCCAATCTAAAGCTGCATAAAACTACGATTCATGTAGCGAATTATCACCTTGAAGTAACCACCTGCTTTTCACACCCAAAATATGAAAAGAAGCCATCCTACAAAGTGTCACTTGAAGGTACAATTCTGACATTTTTCTGCATTGTAATCCAGGTTTGCTTGTTATCAACATTCTGACAGCTGTTAAACCTGCTTGGATGCAACTCCAACTCCAGTGGAAACTAGTTAGATATACTTGTTGATGGTTGGATATACTTCTAATGATGCCCTGAAATATTTTTTAATTCAGAAAGTGCACTATTCTGTAGTGCTCTCTTCCATTCACATCACAGTATTGCATATCTCTTTATCAGACACTGTTATCATATGTCTCTCAGACTTAAGCCACAGATTTAGACTCATTATAGTTGCTAGTTTATTCACATGTCTATCAGATCACTGATACTTTCTGAAAGCTAATAGTTTTTTTGCAGTTCCTCAACTTCTTTTTTTTTTTAAAAGACAGTGACTCTGCAAGAGGGTGACTGCATGCAAGCTAGTAATGTTCTTTACAGCTTCCGATTCTTCATTAGAGACCAAAGGCTCCTGTATCTAAAGAACTGCTTACAATGCTTTGGTTTTCTAACATTCTCACTGCTCCATGGTAATAAAAATACCAAAGTAAATTAAGATCACTATAACAAAGCAAGTTCCACTTAAACAACCAACACAGCTACCCTAAAAATGAAGACAAATCAACTTGAGCTGCCAGTCTTCCTTCATGTGCTATTAGGCATTTACTGAAAGCCAAAACAGATTTAATCATAGAATCATAGAATCATTAAGGTTGGAAAAGACCTCTGAGATCATCTAGTCCAACTGTCAACCCAACAACACCATGACTACTAAACCATGTCCTGGAGTGCCACATCCACACTTTTTTTAATACCTCCAGGGACGGGGACTTCACCACTTCCCTGGGCAGTCTGTTCAGTGCTTGACCACTCTTTCAATAAAGCACTTTTTCCTAATATCCAATCTAAACCTCCCCTGGTACAACTTGAGGCCATTTCCTCTCATCCTATCACTAGTTACTTGGGCAAAAAGACCAGCACCCTCCTCACTACAACCTCCTCTCAGGAAGTTGTAGAGAGTGATAAGGACCCATCACCAACTTCACTGCCCTTCTCTGGACACGCTCCAGCACCTCAACATCCTTCTTGTGGTCAGGGGACCAAACTGTACACTGTATTCGAGGTGTGGCCTCACCAGTGCCAAGTACAGGGGCACGATCACTTCCCTGCTCCTGCTGGCCACACTATTCCTGATACAAGCCAGGATGCTGTTGGCCGCCTTGGCCACCTGGCACACTGCTGGCTCATTTTCAGCCAGCCGTCAACCAGCAGCCCCAGGTCCATTTCTGCTGGGCAGCTTTCCAGCCACTCTTCCCCAAGCCTGTAGCNTCACATTGTAATTGTAATAGAGTCAATGTAACATCAGGAAAAAAAAAACAAACAACAAAACAAAACACCCAAAACCCCAAAACAACAGGGACTGAAGGAGAATGAGTACCTATTGCAGTACTTTGATTTGAACTTATTAGCAAGAAAACATAGGTACCCATTATAGTTCAATATTAACAGCATTTTTATGCATTTACAAGCACATATATTTAGAGAAAAGAGAAACAGGGATACTGGATTAAATTCAACAAGTTTTGCCGAAATGGCTTATCTCTTCTCCTGCCTTAATGGTCCAAGAATTAACTTATCTATGAATTATCTTATAAACATCATGCTTTAAACCAGCAAATTATTTACAAGATACTTTATGCACATAGACATTACCATGAAAGTAAAAAAATAAATCTTTTGCACACTGTGCCTCAGTTCTCCAAATCTGTATTTTCTTTTTCTACTTTGCTTTTTGTCTCCTATTTTTACTATAAATTTTTCAGATTGCTGCCATGTGATGCAGGGAAAAAATATGTTTAATATACATAGAGATATGCACGATATGCACACAGTTTTTTTATATACATATATATACACACACACGCATATGTATGTGGGTGCATGCATATACACAAACGTGGGAAAAATTATTTCCTTTTTTCTTGCAAAAATGAGTAGAGTTTTTATGTTTTCCAACTGGCACTGAACAGAGAAGCATAGAAAAAGAAAAAAAAAAGAAAAAAAAATCACTGGCAGACTATCTGGTCGATCTATGCCAAACCCGGGTTTGAGCAGGATGAACTCCATGTGCTTCTCACCTTATGACAATATTTATACATAATTTTTTCATAAGCCTTGTTTTTGCCCTGCCATTCCATGTAAAATTCACATTTGATCATGTGTTTGAACATACCACTGCAATAAAGAAAGTGTTTGAAAAATTCTGAGTAGGATTACTATTCTGCATTGATACTTGTTCATGTTAGATTGTGCCAATGTTATGGAACACTGAATATATTTACTGTGACAAATGATCTAGTCACAAAGCTAAATCTCTAGGGAATGATGATTTTGCCCATCTGCCCAGGACTAGAAACTAGACTGTATGCTTATACCACAGTATTTCATTTTCCATGTGTTAGTCTGAGCATCCTAAAGCTGAATATCTATCACATGCCACAGAAAAAAAACCCGCATACTGTTCAGAGAATTTCAAAGTTACAGATATGGAAAACATGCAATGTAGCTGCCATGATGACACACAACTCTTGTTACAATTGCCAACAATTGCCAAAGTTGTTCAGCATACTGTATACTGTAAGTGAAGAGACTCAACAAGGATACTGAATAACAAGTTTCAATGTAAATGTAATTGCTTTACTGTTCTGAAAACAAAACAAAAAAAAAGAAGTAGCTTTTTATTGCAATTAATATTTACAGATTTGTAATATATTTCAGTTGAAACTCAGCTCAACCTGACAGTTCTGTTTATGAATATTCTGATTATTTCCAGTTAAAACTTTTGAGGTAACCTGATTGTTTTTTTTTCCCAGTCTGTTTAATCAAAGAGAATCTAACAAGTTAAAAAATTTAACTTTTACTTTAACTGATATGAGTTATGACCCTAGCTGCCTTGGGAAACCCTCAGGAAGGCAAAACTGTTCTCCCACAACCTGTCTGAACCCCAATTCCAAACAAATGATTAAATTATCTGAGATACTGTGAGCTAGGTTAGAACTTGACAGGATAATTTGCAGAGCATATGAGAACATTCTTGAGATAGGGAACAAAAAAAAAAAGATTCACTGCAAGTAGAGTAACTGTTGTATGCTTTGCACTTAACACATGTAACCTTAGAATCACACGCACATTAATATTCAAACAATGGGGCTTGCAAAATATCTGAGGCCTTAAACATCCTGCAGTATTTCTGAGGCCTCACTAGGGACATATACCCTTGGTATAAAGGTTATGAACATACTGCTAATAGAACAAAACAGGATTATCTTGCTCATTCTCTTCCCATCAGACAAATATACACACAGGCATACATGTAATCCTTGCAAAATTGTCTAGCTCCTGTATCAGCTAATTTAACTTTCCCTAAATCTCAAACATTACCTAGTAGCAAGGAAACCAATAGATTTGTCTGGCATTGTTGTGTTCATCTCTACAGTCCTAAAATAAATTTTCATATTCCTAAACTATAAGAAAAATACGAATATTATTCTCCGAAATTCAGGTGCATTACTGTTTTATTGTGGAGATAAATACTGAATCCTCTAACAGACCAAAAGTGCTTCAAGTAATTCAATTTTGAAGAAGGTCTTAATAATATATGCAGGAGCGTTTTACCTGTAGTAGCAGTAATATTGATCTCACACCATTAAGGTTTGCAGCATTTTTAAAACCCATTACCTTCCTGCATATTAGCTCTCACTAGCAGAAAGGACATCACTTTTGCTGTTAAGTTCTGGCAGACATCAACACAAAAAGGTAATTCTACCTGCTAGAGTGTCTGCCTGACTGCTTGATAATGTCAATCAATAAGCAAAATCACTTTCTTACAGTTATCATAAAACAGGATGTCTGTTACAAATTCAAAGGTTGTATTTCTGTATTCAAAATACTAATGAGCTTTAAAATATTTACTCATACATTTACTAGCATATACTTCATGAATATCAGTAGATACACTAATCCACTATTTGTACTTTATAAAGTAACAGTGGCTGGATGAGACCAGAATGAATTTACAACATTGATGGCCAGTGTGTACAGCAGGTCATGACAGACACTACTGAGTCATGAACGAAAGACCTGTCAAGTTTCAGATAAAGTTGGCACTTGATGATGATAAATTATTTACTAAGTGCTCTTGTTGAACCATTAGGGAAATCCTTTCTTCTTCCTTCACCATCCATTCAACTCAAGACAACGCTATGTGTTTATTTTAAAACAGCGTATAGCAGAAGAAAGCACGTTTTCAGAACCACAAACAATAATGGAAGTCAATATAAGGATACCAGATAGGGACAATCCTGTGTTACAAATCTGAATGTGTTGGTATTTTCATCAGCAATATCAAAATTGGTCAGAATAATGTATCTTGTGAAAGGCTATAATTAGGTTAGCAAGGGGACAGGGTGGGTATAAAAGTTTTGAGAATGCACATGTAAAAAAAAATAATTTTAGAGACATTGCTGCACCTCTGGTATCAATGTTTCTCCTCTGAATTCTTAGGATTTGTTGAGAATGCCAGAAGAAAAGAAGATCTACCTTAGTTCCCAGACAAAATAAGAAGATGGTTAGGCCAGAAATAATTTGGGAATAGTCAGCATTGCTTTCTTATATCATAGAATATTGTGCCCTGCCTACCCATTCTTCAAGAACAGTCTTGTTCTACCCTACCAGCTTGCTTCTGAAGTCCGAGCTGTGCATGCAGTTACCTAAAGATTTCAAAACTCCTGAGAAATTCAGCTCTGCTATCAGTTTGTCTGGGTACACAGCTGAAACCCAAACAATTCAACTGTGAAACAACATGTTTCTAGGTTCACAAAACATCTCTAACAGTAACTATGGGCCTTAGAGGATTTTCGACACACTCAGTTCAAGCCCCTTATCAAAAGTTGCTATTAACAGAAATATTTGCAAAGGATTTGACCAAATACAGAAGATGATTTTGAAAGTGAATTAGTAATTTGTTATTCTTTAAAGGCAAAACCCAATTTCAAATAGACTACAAATTTCCATCGTTATAGTAAAACTAAGACACCTCAAATTTGCAGCAGTAAACTTTTAAGCTACTATGGGATAGGATATACTCTAATCCACTAAAAACTGAAGTATCTTGAAAGCAAACAGATATATAGCATACAGTATCCATTAGTACATTAATACTACATGAACCCACTACATTGTTTTCATCTACTAACATAATTGTTGATAATAGGGTGCTGAGAAATCAATAATTTTTAAGTGTCAAGAGAAAAAATAATATCCATAATCTGTCACAATAATTCAAATTTTAAAATAGATCAGTGATTCCATACATTCTGTGTATAGATTTCTAGGCATTCCATTCTTAAATTAGACCAGGCCAGTGTAGAATTTCACCTACAAATTTCTGAAGTGAAAAAAAACTATAAAACCCAAAAACATACAAATGAAAAAAACCACAGAGACAACTACAGCTGGGCAAATCTGTTATTCCATTTAAGTCTCTGAACCTATGGAAACTTATGCTAATATAAGATTTGTCTCTGAAAAACTGCATGCCTATAATATCTATAAGCAGGTAGTTGTTTGATCTCTAAGTATTAAATCATACACATTATTTACACTGTGTTTTTAGCAAATACTCCAATTGAATCTAAAAAATACAGCTTGAGGAGTAAACTTTAGTTATTACAAATAGCATATTAGCCTTATTTATTCTAAACTTTGAAGCCATGCAAGAAAGAAGGAAAGATATTTTAATATGTACTTGTTGACATTTTCTAGGTATTTCATCATGACAAACAACAAGAATAATGATCAGGATTCTTGTATGCAGTAAGCTGAAGCAAGACTTTAGAAAACTTTAGTCCCTTAAAAATACACTTACAAGAATAAACATGTATGCATATCTAACCACTATTAATGCACCTCTTTGAAAGGTGCAAAGTTTAAAAACCAATCTTACATGTATAACAAGTTACGTACAGAACTATTTTTCCCATTAGATTTCAGTATGCTGTAAGATTCTACCTAGTGCCATAATGACCCTAGAAGACATTTTCAGATACTCGCTGAGGGACTGCTATCTTGTTTGAAACTCCAGAATTCACAGTACAGGTGCACTTCTCACCCTACCATCCACTGAGACTTGGCGGCACCATGTAACAGTGACAATCTTACCCTAAATAAACAGTTCTGAAAACAACAGAGTTACTGATCACCTATTAATAAAATGCCTGCCTAATAAAATGCTCTGCTGAAGGTACAGCATATGACCCCTGGGAAAGATCTTCCAGTCTAATGCATCAGCCCATACTGCAGCATGCATCCAAGCAATACAAGTTCTTCAAAGTGATTAAAAAACACAGTAAGAACTGTTTTGTTGTGTTTTATTTTTTAAATTCAGTCATAACAGAGTTCCTTATTAAAGGAACAGAAGTAGTGTAGACACAAGAAACTCTTAGTTTTCATCCATTATCTTCATAGGAAAAAATACTTCTTGTTTCTGGTGCTCACTCTAAACAGAAGGAAAGTCCTCGGAGAAAAAGCATGTTCTTTCACAAGATCAGGAGTTACAGGAGCTCAGGCCTTACAGAGAACCTGATCCAAAGTCTTCTAACTGTTGATGAATGCTTCTGTAGGCTTCAATGACTTTTCTATCTATGTTAGCCCATAATTAATAACCACCTCCTATGAAAAAGACTTAGGTTACTAGACATGCTTAAGTATAAAAATCAAAGCTCACTTGCACCAAAGGGATTACTTGCTTCCACTCCCTCAGAGGTCAAAGACATTTTCAGCTTTAACAACAAGATATTCTGATTGTCTAGTTCATTAAATGCATAGGGGATTTTTTTTTTTTTTTAGTAATTAACATACCTGAAGTTTGATATGATTTCTAGCATCTAATTTACACAGTAAGATGTTTGTGTTTTGAATTTCTGAATTGCTTCTGTGTGAGAGGCAGACTTTGATAAGTTTTTAATTAAACTGATAGTATCATTTTAAAAGCTAAAACACCTAGAGTATAAAGGACACAAGTAATAACAGATTTTATAAGGCTTAGCAGCATTATAAAGCTTGCTTGCTTTGTGGAAGAAACTGCTTTTGTGAAAATGTGTATTTGCCATCTGATTGCTCCTGAAGAACATTTAAAGAAGGTTAGACACCTCTGGCTTTAAGAAGTATTGTGTATTACCGTTCCAACAATACAGTTTTGTTCCGTATTTCAAAATGGGAGGGCTGTAAACCTTTCCTACTGAATTAAATAGCTCTGCATTTCATGCTCTCTGCTCCTCTCAGAAAGTGAGCTTTGCCTGTGTGTTAGATTCTATGCTATAAAATTACATTTCTACTTAATTACATTGTACTTGCAGTTTAACTACTACAATTATTTAGAAAATATTGCTAATATCCTAAGAGAGGGCCACCTTTCAAACAGGTGGGTTCCAATCTGGCTTACAAACACTGAAATTAGGCAGTACATCATCGGCAGAATGTTTTACACGCAACTAAGGAAGGAAGCAACCAAGCAGTTTTCCAAGAGACAAGCAGCCTGTAACTGCGGATAAAGTATCTCCAACAGAAGCTGAACATTCTGAGCTTTTGAACACCTCTAGCAAAATGACCAAATAACTACAAAGATTAAAAAACGGCAAGACTCTGGCAAGTCTGCCTACATGGAAATTTACTAAATTGAACAGCAGAAGTGTTTCCTATATGGGAACGGATATCAACCTAAATTAGTAAAATCCCAGAACCAAGGCTTCAGCTGTCACACTATTTTTGAGAATTCTGTCAAATTCTCTTCACTGAAGAGAATATAGAAAACTTCAGCTGGCATAGAAAAGCAGATCCGTCAAAAGGCACACTGCTGAACATTTTACCCAAAGTCTCCACATCTTTACCTGATTGACAGAAAAGCTGATTCTTACCAGATACACTGGAAGTTAGGATACTATTACAACTGACTAGGTGTTTCCAAAGCCAACGTCAGACAGCAGTAGCAGGAGACACAGGACTTTGGTCAAAGTCAGGAGGTTTGAATCGGAGCCGGATACCTGTTTTTAATTCAGTCTCAAATCTGCATGGCTTACCACAGAAAGTCCTCTGACATCAACATGATTCTTTGCAGGGACAAAGTGCAAAATTGTTAAGTGAGCCACAGCACAGAAAAGATGAATACAGCAATTCTGTCCTTGCTTGAATGAAATATTCAAGGAAGTCTTCTCAATGTTCTCTTAAACCACGATTTAAACAATTGCCAAGCATGAGTTTGACCTCCCAGTACCATATGTTCAACACAATGAGAAAGTGACACACACAAGGGCAGACCATACTGGTTGTTATGTAACTAGAAAGCAAATCACTATTGGTTTTGCATTTTCCCTTGGATCCTCATTTTTTAATGCCAGATTTCCACTACCTTTGCATTTCAGAGGAAGTATCCTATGACTAAACAACTGAGTGCTTGATTTTATAAGTAAAGAAAGTAATTTCTTTTTAAGTCCTGTCATTTCTTAAGGAGCACTAAACTGATAGATTAAGAAACCTGAAATTATAATTAAGAACTCGTTCAAAAGGTACTTCACCAAATACATGTATATTTTCTGAAAAAAACTTTCTGCTTTATAAATATGTTCATGCTGACCTTAAACAAGAGAACTAGTCTGATACATTACCAGTACCAAAAATGCAAGACGAATTCCAAATATAAAACAATTTTACAGAAGCAGATTCAATGTATATTATTTTAGCTTCAGTTATGCTATTTTGCCTCCTGAGAATTTTTATAACATGACTATTAATGGGACGAGTCTGAAAAACATCCCTGCACACATTTTTCTTGCTCCACATCAAACCAAAAATTAAACATTTTTGTTTCTTCTGATGAAACAAGTGCAGCCCTTCTAAGCTCTGGTGTCATCTTGTCCTGTGTATTTGAGCATCAAGGCTACCATACAACAGGGATCTTACTTAACTTCATCCTACATATGAAAAAAATTCTGTAAAGCTAAGGCAAACTCAGCAATAGCTCTCCACATTTAGCTTTGATACGGTATTTAGCTTTGACACTCGCTATTTCAGTTTCAGATTTTGAGAAGGGCTTATGTGCTTTAAAAGTCATCCAGCATTTCCAGCTCTAACACCTGGTCCAATAAGAGTCATTACAAACCTTGGTGTCCTCTACTTCCTTAGACCATCATGCTAAAAGCGAAGTTCCTTCCTATACATGCCTTCAAAAAGGATTTGAAAATGTTCATTCTCTGAAAGAATCGACTTTAAATTTCACTCATCAGATCATTACCAACAAGTGAAAGGCAAACTACTTTGTATTCTTCTTTATCCAGTACAGAGACAGGGAAATTTTCTCACTAATATTGTTGAAATTTGTAATAATCTGTCTACCTTTCCCCCACTCCCAAGTGAAATACTCACCTGAAATAAGATATCTGAGGTGTGCATGCCACATGGTCTTTCCATGCTCATAGCAGAGAAATAATAGTGTGCTGTGTATTTTACCGTGTTTTTTTTTTAAATGTTTTGTTTCCCTCAACTCTACTGAAAGAGATTCATACTGCAATCATCAGCTCTATTCTCACCTCAGACCAGTGATAACATCTAATATTGGTAATTGCTAAACACTGAGGTAATTTACCTCTGTATTTGGTGTTTTCTGATTTGAAAAAACTGAATAACAATGGGATGGTAGGACTTTTATTTATTGATCATTGAATATATACGATATTTGTAGTATATGTTCTTTTAAAAAGTGTGAGTGAGCCACAGATAAGATGCCTGCCTTATTTATCATATCTAGTATCTGTACTATAGATGTAAGCAGGTACAACTTGTTTTGTTTTATTCCCAAAAAAGTATCTTCAGAAACTGGTGGTCTTCAGCATTTCTTTCAATGAACAAATATTAAGAGTTCCAAACCTTTATCTTCAGGCTCTGACTAACCAGACACTATTGCAATTAATACATTCTCTTACACAGCATACTAAAAACATCTGCACAGATATGTCCCTGGATTGAATACATCTGGGCATCACTTTCTCACACTGATCACCTGGAGAAGTCCCTATTCAATTTAATCTTTTCATATAGGAGGACCGTATCTAAAAACTAAGCAACCAAGGTTCAAATTACCAGATGAACTCATCATTGTAACAGTTTTTAGACTGCTAAAACACAGCAAATCCTTATAACTCAACAATGACAGGCCCAAAAATTAATTTTGTCAAAACTTTGGCAAGTTTTGAGCTGTCTTCATCTTTTCTTTTACATAAAAAAAAAAAGTACTATGATACGAAAATCACAGAGAGGCTCCAGAAAGCAGATCTCCAAACAAACATAGGAACCAAAACATACTTCAAAAGACTGGCATGGTAATTTAGCTGTTGGAATCCCATTAACTTCCAACTAAGAGTGGAAGTGTAGTATGCAGAATTCTGCATGCTACTTTCAAAATGTAAGATTAGGTGTACTCTTATTCACAACAGGGCTGCAAATGTTTTAGATGTCAAGGTTTTCCCCACCCCCAGCCCTTTTTGGTTTTTGTAAAATTGTTCTTGGAGCCTAAAAAGTACGCTAGGAAACAGTTGAACTGGTATTGAAAAAATGTTACAAATGTATTCAGAATTCAAACTATTTCTGTGCTCTGTATACTACATACTGTGGAAGCTTTAAATTGCTCTTTTTTATTTAACTTTATTTTCTGCTTTCAGTAATAAGCCTGATATGAATCAGGGAGGATGACTGAATGGAGATTTTTAAAGGACTGTTGCTATGATATACTCAGGCAAACTCTCCTAGCACTGGAGAAGTGGCTTGTTCAGATAAACACAAAGAAACTGATGTTATAAGTTGAAGTTTCAAGTATATAAAGGCAGGCAAGTTGTCTGACCATGTTGTCTGTCAGTGCAACACGTTGTACTACAGCGCAACATGGCACACAAGTATATGACAACTGTCATATTTAAAACACTTAAAAATAAATATTGAACCTTCTATCCAAGGTGATAATTACCATAGTATTACCGAACTACTACTTTCTCCTTTGATTTCCTACTATCAGCTACTCAACTTACATCTTATACTCTTCCAAGATGCTTGCTATAGCTGAGGTTGTTTCATATACAGTTTTCAAAAACTAGCAGGTTTTCTTTTTTTCTAGTGCCTGCTTAAAAATTCCAAAGAAAGTAGATTGAGGCAATCTGCAAAGCAAGATAGTCAAGAATTCTTTCTTTCTTTCCTTCTTTTTTTTTTTAATTTTAGATAGCATTCACAATCAATTTTTTGCCCTTCAAGAAGATGACAGTTGCCTTAGTAACAGAAACCAAATGACAAACTAACCAACAAATATGTTTTAATGAACTATTTATTTTAAAACAAAAGTTTTTTTAATCTGTACTTATGTTACTACAGAATATAAAACCACTAAATGAATGCTGAGTTGTTATGCATATGGCAGCAGGAACCTTTACCAAGAAGAAACTCCTGAACAGTGAACACTCATCTTAAGCCAAGTTCCATGAAAGTCTAAGACAGTACTGCTGAAAAGTTTTCCTTGTTTACAAGTGTGGATCTGAATACACCATGAATTTAAGATTTCTGTCTTCATTTGTAACCTCAACCATCAGTCTTAAATTAAGAATCTTATTGTCAACAATTTATCCATATTTTACAAAGGCATCCAAACTTCAGAAACACTTACATGACATTGGTTACATATCACTTTAAATATTGCTATGCATCCCTACAAAAATGGACATAGTAACATGAAATTCACCCAGACACATCAAATGTCACAGAAGAACCCATAAAATAGACTCCTTTACATACAACATTTGAATTCTTGTAAAGGTACCAAAAATTTCCATGGCTTCCTACACTAATAAGATCTTCTAAAGGACTAATGTTAACAAAGCTGTGAGGACTCCAAGGAAAAAAGTACACATTTTATAAACTCAGGTAGATTTTTGTTCATTTTATATTTCAGCAGGGTTTTCTTTTTCCTATCAATGGAGACAATGGCATAGTACTTTTAGAAATGCCTGAGGAGAAATCATTAGTTGTTTAACATTTCACAAGATACTTATCTGCTGCATTTTACCCCTATGTGAACATGTGTGGAGAGGTAAATCATGAAGGGATTCAGGGAGATTAAGATAATGGTTTAAAACTGTCATTCTTATGTTGAACAGACAAAAATATTAGTACAAACTAGTAAGCTAGGAAAAAAAACAGCCAATGAAGGCAGCATGGACCATATAAAAGGTTCTTCTACACACCCATTAGAAATCTCTTCACTTCCCTTCCACAGTAACATTGTGAAATATCTAAAACTGAGCAAAGTGTGTTTTTCTTGTAACACTTTACATTACCTAGACCTGCAAAAAGAACCATGACTTGATTAGAAGGAGGTATGTAGCATATGGGATAGTTAAACACAAACCATTTCAAATACCTAAATGTGGGTGATGCTTTTCTCCTGCAGATGAGTTACATGAGACTACTACGCAAAGGTAAGAATTCTCAAGACCTCTTCTGATGTGGATGGACACCAAACAGGGATTGAGGGTACACATGAGAGGTCCTCCAGGACTTTTCATGGAAGAAAAAGAATGGTTAGCTGGGTGGAGCTTTGCATTGTTTGTAGGTTTGGGGTTTTATTCAGAAGCCAGATAACTCCCAAGGACCCCAACATCACTTCCTTTACATGCGTCTGTGTGTAAAGCCATTTCCAAAATCACTCAGTTCTGAAAATCCCATCATGACAATAATCCATATCTAGTAATAAGATACCAAGAACAGTGTAATAAGAACTATATGTTGTTTTCTCTACCAGCACATATTTTTCAATATACAATACAAGATAGAGTATAATGTACTTGACTGCCAGTATTTTTCTCCAGAATATGTATTTATAACTTTCAGACTGTACTATTCATTAGATGCTTGACTGCACCAAACTACAGTAATTTTTTTTTTAATCAGTTTGATGTACAGTGCATTCTTACTGTTCACTAAGTTCTTACCTGAATAATGTGTTTACAGGTAACAAAAATTTGTGTCTGCCTGTCTGTCTAAGAGCTGTTTGTAAGGCTGTAGGGCTTTCTTCATCTTTCAGTGTAGAAAATATGTAGCTAATTAGATTGAGA
>VZTL01038731.1:18614-40179 GCA_013400535.1 Scopus umbretta
TGTCTTAAATAAATGACAGTCATTTAAGTTTCACAGAAAATAGGACAGGGTGACGGATTATTAAAACCCTTCTTAAGGGATGAAAGGATAGAAGAAAATCTACCTAAGAGAGCCCATAAGAAAAGTTTCTGCAGAAGGGTGCTCATAATTAAGTGTCTGACAATTCTGTAAGACAAACCCTTACAACTCTTCTAGTGTTAGTGTTTGCAGGACTATTTGCAAGTATTCTTACCTTCATTACAAGAATGCAGTAATGTAAGTGCTGAGTATATTAGAAGAGTTGTATAGATGTATTTTGATATGTAGCTTGACTTCGGGTTACAAAAATATAAATTTAGTCATAAGAACAGCCTGGAAAAAGGAATGATGTTTAGACTGGTAATACCCCAAGAGTAATTTTTTGAAGTTTAGGATTTAGATTTCAACAAAATTCTCTTTTTATTGTCCTCCTCTGGGAAATTAAATATGCTTTAATGCTTTAGCAGATTCAGTAACAACCAGCTAATGCAAACACCTAAAGTTGGATCAACCAACTATCACTGAAGATTCAGAGCCCATGTACAACCTGTTATATCTTCACTGACAGCCTTGGGGAGACACAGGTAGGTATGAATTTGCCTGAAGGTCAAGCAGTCTCTCCATGCACCACAGGGACTGTAAGTGACTGCCCAAATTACCTTACCTCCTGTGCCATTCATCAGTTTACCAAGCTAAAACTAGATGTGGCAATAAAATTGCACAGTGACCACGATTACCACTTATTTATGGCAATTTCATTTTGTAGACATAAACCTTATACAGATGATAGATACCCTGTGCATCAATCAATTCTCATATATCAGACTTGAAGGATAACTCTCCTTGAAAAAAACCCCTACTTTTTTCCCCTGAATAAAAATAATACGGGGGGAAAAAAACAAACCTCAAAGTGAAACAGAAGAGTTGTTCCATTCCAATCCCCCCAAAATCCAGTGATTCCTTTGCAGAAAGCTCTCTGATCATTGTACTGAAATGTAATCATCTGTAAGACCAGACTTGTCAGAATTCTATTGAACAAAGTTGAAAGTAAGAACCTGCCTCCATAATCCAAGCTGCATTAGGTCTGTGCTGAGTCCCAAAGGGGATAATTAGGTTTGCAAGTCTAATCATCCACTGTAATAGAACAGCCTTTGTTCTCACCAAGCAGGCCTTGTTTCAGTTCACCGTCTGAGAAATGGGAATATCTGATGTCAATAATCAATTGACCTAAAGAAAACATTCAAGAACTTCAGAGGTTTTGAAAACAAAGAGTGCTCCTCCCCTCCTACACCAAATACAGAAACTTGTGAAGAATATTTAAGACTGGCTTTTTGAATTCTAATGATTCAAATGCATTACACAACCAATTACAGATATAAAGTATAGATCACACAGCTTCTCCTTAGGTAATATGTAAACAGAATTTAATATGGCTAGATCTGCTGTAAAATTTAATTTGAGCTGTGTGTAAATTCTAGTTGATAGTTCTCAGGTGTCAAAAATTGAACAAGTGCATAAACGTTTATGCTACCACTCTTGATACCTCACAGTCTGACCAGGTTTAGTTGGAACGCCAGTAAAAAAACAGGAAAACATTTTAAATAAACACAAGATTTCTCTCTTGGTTCAGGCTCCCATACTTTTGCAGCAGAACATCTGCTGGACAGAAACATGTGCATATGCACTTTGCTTGACGCAAATCATTTGCTACACAAATTTTCTGTACATAAGCATTAAGTCCACATGCATTTTGTTTTGCAAAATGTGCACAACAGATCTCGAGAATTCAGAAAGCATAGAGTTCTGGTGCTCGGTCTAAAGAAGTGAACTGGATTCCTGTATGTCTATCAGTTTAGCGGAAATACTGCTCACTATATAAATAACTGAAAACTCTAGATACTCCTTGAACAACCATTCTGGAAGGAAAAGAACAGCTGCTTGTGGAATTCATTCACAGTATCGATGGGGACAAGTATTTTTAAAATACTAGATAGTGTGGGAATTTTTTTTCTATCTTTAAATTACTTAAATCTCAACGGTCATGATTACTGTTCCCTAAATAGGCAAAATTATTTTCTAATGAATATAGTCCACAAAATCTATAGCAAAAATCCCAAGCTGGAAGTAAGTGTTACTCAAAGTTGGTTTATTTAAATGGTTCCTCTGTTTCTTTAAGCACATTTTTCACTTCTATAAGAAACATACCATATATTGATTTTACAGGAATTCCCTGAAAGCAATTTATTTTTAAAAGTACTATTTCCCCCACCATTTTGTAAATGAGAATAGGTATATCTGCCTAAAAAGTTTCTCTCTCTCATGAAAAAGTTATAAAACAAATAAAAGGAGTGTTTGTAATGCATTATACTACTCCTAAATGTCTGCACTTGCATTACAATGATGGATTTTATACTAAATACCCAAAAAGGAGGGAACCCACACGTAATATGCAGAAGAGGTCTTCAATAAAGAACAGGAAAACAATGACCTGAAGTTTTGGACATTTTTTTCCATCCAAATTCTTAACAATATCTTTTCTCCCAACACATTGGTTTCAACACAGCTACTATTCATCAAAGGCACACATCAGATATCACACTATCAAGAGTCACTAGTAGACTTTTTTAGCCAGCTCAGGTTTCATATTGTGAAAGAAACTTCTTTATATGTTATTATGGTGATAGAGATTATTATAGAAAAGTCCCATTTTAATTTTAAGACACCAGACAATTAGTGGTTTGGTTTTTTTGTTCGTTTGTTTGTTTTAATTTACAGAACAATGAAAGTCAGCACCCTCCATACCGATAACAAAACACATCATTGAGACAGATCTGCCTCCATGTTTGAAGTCTCTACATTCTAGACCTTTTTTTTTCTGAGAAACACCATCTTTAACCAAACTGGTTTTCTTGCAACAAGGGGTGTAATTCCCAAAAGAGAAATCCAGACCTCAATCTAAAAGTATCACAATAGTAAGATGACTTTGGAAATAGAATGCAGTCCACACTGCAAATTCTAGATCTGATGCTGAAATCTGCATCATTCAGGCATCTGGCTCAGCTACTTTTTATTAATTGCATCACCTTCCTCAATTTGGATAGAAGTTTTAATTTTCTTAGCTAAGTCAGAAAATCTTTGTATCTTAATAAACAGAAGATATTTTCATTGAATAGAAAGGTAAACAGAAACACATTTTAGTGCCTATCACTAGCAATTCTAGAAGTCAGTATCTGCTTTTTCACTAAGATGTTTTTTGCCTACTTGTGATATTTTAGACTGTTAATAATACTGAAAGTTTTTTGTGGCAAATAACTGCACTATACGTTATCAAACCAGACCCAAACTACTCCATGATATTGTTTACAAATTCCCCACTGCTTCTGAACAACTTGACATACTCTGTAAGTCATTATTTCTCAGTCTAAGAAATAATAATGTACCCAGTAGATCCTACCCTACTTTCAGCCCCCTCTAACCCACAAGTCTGACAGCACTTCCCAGTTTTTCAGTGAATGTTCACAGCTGGTTGACTTTATGTGCCAGAGTATTTGCTTTATAACCTGGTTCCCCTGAGGCAGAAGATTGCACACATGGCCCAGAATGAGTCACGACAGGTCCATAAACTAGACAAGAAGGGACCAAAAAAACCCAGTGAACATGACGCAACACAACACACCTTCCCTATGCTTTAAATAGGACAGCACAGCAGTGAAATGCAGTCTCAAGAGCACTAAAAAAAAAAAAAAAAATAAATCATAATTGGAATGATATGTAAATTGTGTAGTTACTAAATCAGATTCTCTTCCCATAACACATCACCTCATCAGTGTCATTTCATTTTCCCAAACTATGTCAGTCACAAAGTTGCTAAGCAAAATTAAAGTAAACTTCATTCACAACCGATACACTAAGATCAGGTTGCTCGACTGAATAATTCTGAAAAGCAGCCATACTGCAGACAGCAAATGAAACCTGTGTTTCTCAGATTAAGACATTACCAAAACAACACAATGGTAACGAGCATTTTCTTTTAAACTATTTTCAACACATGGATAGCCATCAACTCCCTTCTTCTATTGACTTTCTCAATGGCAAAGGTAGGCACAAAGTATACAAACATGTTCATGACTTTCAACAAACCAAGCTTGCATATCATAGATTTTTTTGACTGCTAGGAGCATGAACTCTACAATATGTTCATGCAACATAGTATTTACAGTTTGAAGTATTAAAATCCACTTTGAAACTCGGATTAGGTCAAACTAGGCAGTATCTCCTAGCTAATACTAGACTCCCTTGTAAATTATACATATCAGCATATCTATCTTACTAATTCAGAAACAATGAAAGCACTTCCCAAAAGTTCCAGTTATAACAGTCAAGTCTTCAAATTCCACTGCATTTACTCAGAGGAAAGTTCATCACTCCTACCTCAGTAACGTAAAAAAGATTACTTCTGCCAACAAGGACATTCCTCTCTACAATCAGAACACATTTTTTAAAAAGCCAACCAATCAGCACAGGAGAATTTTTTCAGTACTGTATTTTTTCTGTCACCACTCTCTAAAATTTAAATGCCACCTCCTCCCCGTTGTACTAAACTCATAGTGAGAAGCAAACTTTTTGTCAGAACTTACCAGAGAGCCCACACTGTAGAAACATAAATATGCTAACATACCTACTGTCAAAAGAATTGGCATAAAAAACCAAAACAAAACAAACATTCTCAGACCCTTAATTCTAGAGCTGAATATACTTCATTTGGCCTACCAAATGCCCTCAGGTGAAAATAAACAGCTACTACACTACTCAGTTCATAAAGGGAACTTGGGGGAGGGGGGAATTGCACTTGCCCAGGGGACCTACCAGAAAATGTTTTGACCCTGGAGTCTCTCTCTCTCAGATACCTTTCAAAGATCAGCCTAGAAAGTAAAAATAGTAATTTGGATACCAAAACCACTGACTCAGTAGAAAGGACAAGTGAAGATTCAAGATAACTTTCATAAAATTGTAAAGCAACTGTGACTGTACCCTATTCTAGCTAGCAAATGAATATTATTAATATTTCCTTACTTACTGCATCCCTCCAGCCAGGTCCCCACATCCTGGGTTGGTGATGCTGATTCAACAACTTCCACATCTGCAGCAAGTTTGCCCGTTACCCTGTAGTTCCACAGGCAGTTCCTCTTGAACTTCTTTGGCCTCGTTGGCTGGGTCTCCCTCTCTGCATGGCAAGCTCCAGTGGCACCATTCGTACCATGCCCTGCAGCCTCTTGAAGCTTCCATTCCTTGCGAGTGCCTGCTTAGCAGCTCCCTTGGCAGACAATCTCTCCTTTCCTCCAGGAGGTTCCTGTTAGCAGTCACTTCAAAGGCATAGTCTAACACAGAGCAAAAGAAAATTTAAACAAACCCCAAATATTTCTGTCACAATCTTTCACTTCTTTTTTTTAAGTACTTTTTCTTATAGCTTTGAAAAAGCAAAATTGTCCTGTTGCTTACAACATCTAACAAAAATTTTGTTGGGAAGATCACAAAAGAAAAAGGAAAACACAGAAGAAAAGCAAGGAATCAGCTTCTCCCCACCAGTAAAAAAAAAAAAAANTCTCCCCCAACAAAAAAAAAAAAAAAAAAAAAAAAAAAAAAAAAAAATCTGTTCTAATAATATTTCTTCAGAACATATAAAAAGATTTTCATCCAGCTCAAACATTTAAGATTACTCAAGTGGTAAGGCTTTGTAGTATATCACTGGGATTGCTTCTCAGATTCATAGAAGCTGGGAACATTAGTGAACATATGAAAGAATCCCATATTAGAGTGAAACCTCTAATATGTATGAGCCCACCCCAGCCACTCCCTGTCTGATTGAAGGGGGGAAGCTATTAAACAAAAGTATTTTGTTTTTTTCTTTTCTTAATGCACACATTCTGCATCATTGGTTTGACCCCACATCTATTCCTTCCCTTCAGAAAAAAATACAGTGCAGCACATAAAAGGTCACTCTTTAGAATACAGTCATTCATTTCAGCAGGTCCTAAACTGATGTCATTTGCATTTTTCCACAGATGGAGCAGTGCAAGCATGAACAACGCCTTTAGCTTCACTCTTCATGGAAAATGTGGCAAGGCTGATGAAAATTAAACCTCAGAGGCCAACCTGAAGACTGCTTACCAGTAAAACTTGCAAGCTTAGTGCAGCTGTGTTAGCCTGAGGACACTGCTGAAGTGCATACCTTGGTGTAGTCCCAGATTATTTCCAATTCACATACATACCACTGCAAGTGATTCCTAGTAATAATATAAACTACAACTAATGTTGTCCATTCCATCTACTGTTCTAAATGTAATGAAAATCAAATCTTACTTGAAAAACATTACTACAATTACTTTAATATTTCATGTTCTTGAGCCAACATGAAAAAGAACCTTGTTTTGGAAATTGTATATAACATAACCTTTGCTCTATTTATTTGCTAATACATAATAATTGCCCCCCAACCCCCACCTAAAGAAAAAGATGTAATGAAGCATTCCTTTCCTTCCATAAAATAAATGCTAGCGCTGAGACACTATATAAGCAGTTAATATCTGGGACAAGTATCTCAGGGAAAAAAAAAAGCAGGATTTTATCAGAAGTTAGAAATTAACCAAAATTCACAACTGATTCTCTAACAAGGGATAGGCCTCACTTCCCTAGCATAAAAAATAAATATACTGGGAGTTACACTGCATTGAAATATTTAATGCTGTTGAATTGAAATGAGAAAGATACTCCTTTAAAGTATTTCATCTTCTATAATAAAATTTCCTTTTACTCTATTTTAAAAACAGCAACTTCAATATTTTAATAAGCAGAAAATATTTTTAACAGAAAACAAAGAGTCAATGTTTCAATAACTTTTTTAAAAAGAGGTTAAAGAGTAGTAAATTATCTTTTTAAGGCATAATAAAAAAAAAGGAGTTGCCATGGATATGAAACAAAAATATATTCATCCCTTCCCCCTTCAGCTAAAACACAAGTATTTTAGACTACATTTGAAAGTGGTTCAAAATAAAAACCAGACACGATATGTATTAACAATGTAATTACTCTGTAAATGTTCACTAACAAGAGGAAAAAGTCTTGGTCCCACCACTTGGTGCTTACTTAAATTAACATCCCCAGTGAAGCAGATAGACTACTTTTATGAGCAGCCATGAACCCTTTTTTCTCCAATAGTGTACGATCTGAACTCCAAGGTGGTTGGTTTTGGCCAAACTCTACATTCCTTAAATTGCCAGCTGTAACACTAACTAAAATACAAAGCAATTTGTTATCCTTTAGAAGAAAGGAGGGAGCAGAAAGGAGTAAAAAACAGAGGCTGTAGGGACAACCTATTTGAATATTGAAGCTATTGATTTATTTTTTGCTGTGACCCCTCAATCTATGTTTTATCATTTTACCCTGCTTTAAATTAAACTGACAGCACAGCACTGAAAATGAGTCATTGAAAGTGGTAAAACTTTGACCTCATAAATTTCAAATGAGGGCAACAAGCTAAATGCTTGGTAGAATCAACTATGGAAATTTTGGTATGGGCAGAATTTTAATTACAAAATTGTTGTCTGGACAGAGCATCTCAATGTGTAAAAGCTTGTTTAAGGAATTTTTCAGAGTCAGGGCCGATCCATGTGTTCCGGTAGCTGAAGATACAGAGATCAGGCCAGTCCACAACAAGGAGCACAGATGCTTCTATAAGTCACTCAAACAGAGAGCTCTGCTTCATCCTACATTAAATCCATCCATAAACATGAATTTGGTAGAGGCAGACTTGAAGTCCAGTACAGAGCTGCCAAATAGCCCTATGCTGTCCAATAGGAATTACACCCACTGAACCCTCTGAACATGGCTTATAGTTTTGTACAAATTCATACACTTTGCATATCTTGGAGATTATACAAAAAATTGTTTAAATATTCTTAAAAAATGAAAGATCAAACACAAGCCAGAAAAAAGCAGAGAAATTAAGGTGGCTCCTTGTACCTTAATTTAGTGAACCTGCATGCACGGAAACAAATAGCACCTGTGTTTATGTGTCCGAGTGGAATTTAACTTTAGTCTGGTAAAATGTAAAAATCACTTTGAGAAAATACCTCTCTCATGCACTCAATCACGTTGTTAAAGCCAAGGAGGACAAACAGCTGAACCTCATTTCTTCAGGAAACCAACCTACATCTGGTTGGTGACCATGCAATTAGGCGCTTGGGAGTTCAGCACTAACACTCTTCATTGTTAAGCACTTTCTTTTGCAGTCTTAAGGGTTGAATAAACTTTGCATTTTTTTTCCCCTAAGGAAGAGACCAAACCCCATCAATTTCTTGGCAGTTTCACCATTACGTGACATCCACAGGGATTAGCAGCCAAGCTGGCACAGGTAAAGCTGCAGCACAGGCACCTACCCTTTGCACTAACCAACACAAGCTCGAGGTTGCCACCAGTGTTTGACTGATCTGAGGAACGGAGGTAACAGACACAACAGCAGAGCGCTGTCACTCCAAGGAAACTAAACCTGTGAGAACTGCAATTCTCACCCTTTTTTTTTTTTTTNTTATTTTTCTCCCCTTTTTTTTTTTTTTTTTTTTTTCTTTCAGGTAAGCTTCGAGGCAGCCATCTCCCCGCAGCGCTAGTGACCCAGAGGAGTAAGCCGCAGTCAGTTCCAGAGTCGCTGAGGGAGAGGAACTGCGCGGGATTCAAGAAAGCAGAGAAAACAGAGGCAAACAAAACACACGAGCATGACGACACCAGCGCTGGATGCCCAGCCTGCCAAAAACCCTTGCGAAACCAAAGCGCTCACTGCCCGTAGCACAAACCACCACCGCCAGCTGCCCCTCAGATTTTCCAGAACGTTCCAGGTTGCTAGGCAGACTTAGTTTCAGAGATGCCCATTGGGCACGGTGCCTGCAGTGTTCAGCCAATCCCGCTTGGGTTGGGGGGCGTGGGTTTTTTTTTTCAGTTGGTGCATTCGGGCCCCTCCTTCCTCACGCCTCACGCCCGCTGCCCTGCCCGCCCGGGCCTCACGCACTCGTCCTCCGTCGCTTGAGGCAGCGGGGGCTGTTCCTGCCCTCACGGCCATGGCCGCTGCCATTACCACTTGTGAGGGGAACGGCAGCGGTGAGTGCCGCTAAATGAATGTGCCCCGCCTGCTCCTTCTCCACTGCTCCACACCCCCGAAGGGGAGACGGAGGAAGGGTGGAAGGAAGGAAGAGGCTGTAGGCATCTGGGGGATGGAGGGATGTAAGCCCCCTGGCAGTGCTGTTCTGCAGGAAAAGCAGAGTACGGAGCAGGGACAGCCATTGTTGCTCAGCTCTTTTGTGTCAGCCTGTCGTTCTGTTGTGTGGGAACACAGCGCTAGAGGAGTGTGCACATGCCC
The DNA here is from genome assembly GCA_013400535.1 of Scopus umbretta. Lineage (NCBI taxonomy): Eukaryota > Metazoa > Chordata > Aves > Pelecaniformes > Scopidae > Scopus > Scopus umbretta. The sequence goes on from VZTL01038731.1 coordinate 28,039, forward strand.
AGCTACCATGGATGGCTTTTGCTTTCTCTCCTCTGGCTTTTCTCTATGGTGTTTTTGAGGCAAAGGATTTTTAACTTAGGAAAATTCATACAAATGTGAAGATTCCAATGGTATCTCCTAAACACGAAAGGAGAAAAGATCCAGTCCACGTATAAGAAAGATAGTACTTTCAAAGGAAAAGATTGCCTTTTATTCCTCAGCACAGGCAAAAGCAAGAGCCCGCTTCAGGACCTGCTTGATAAACCTTTTGTCCTGTCTTGTATCCCACTCTTCTCTCATCCCCAAAATCAGAGAAAAGCATCCAAGCTGGAAACCTGTTAACTTGTGTAATTGAAACTTGCTAAAGTCAAAACCAAGTAGAAGTAGTTTCTTGTAGAGAACAATGTCAGAATAATGATAGGTGACTCTGTCTTTCCCTGAAGTAGATTTCATCCTGCTGAAAGATCTAGCAGCAATGGCATTTCTCTTAAAGATTGAAAACTATTACTTGAATCCATGAGGAAAAAAGTTGAGAGAAGGGTAGATAGAGAAGCTGGAGGAAAATCAGCAGTTGTTAGGGTTAAAGTACAGATCACTTGAGAGGATTGTAAGTACTTGGCCTCTAAGTGAAACTTAAAGGGATTTCCAGGGCATTGGTCCCAGTTTTATATTTGCCCAAAGATCTAAGTTCAATAGGCTGTGAAGAAAGGAAGCAGAGAGGCTGCCCAACTGCTTTTTCGATCAGAACAGCAACAGTGGTGATAAAAGATCAGAACAGCTTTCAGTGAAAACATGGAATTTATGAAACTAGAAGAATTTCAAACATCAAGTGAAGTGAATGAATTTTGTCAAATATGCCAGTGCAGAAGATATTATAAGGTCGGGCTTGATCAGGCAATGTGCAGCTCAAGAATGAGGAATTGGCCAGGCCACTTCTTGGCTACTACTCAGTACTCAGAGGACCAGAAGGTAGACAGCTACTCTGAGTTAAGTCAGTCTTCAGACAAACATGAAATCCAATTTCCATCACTCTGCAAACATACACTCTGGGGTTTCACTCTGGCCTGACCTTTCATATTTATATCCCTGTAGTTGAATAGTTTAGAGCCACAGAAAAGGGCTCAGTGTAGAGCCATAAGAAGGGGCTCAGTTTCACAGGTAGACTTTTCCTGAAAATTAACAGGGCTTAAGCAACACTAATAGATAGGTAATTGTGTAGTTACAATGGAATCAGCTAATTAAAGTGATGCCAAATGGGAAATATCCACTGTTCTGTTTTGGCAGGCAACACAGAAAAAATTACCCACTGCTTGTATTTATCCCTGAGCCATTTATATCTCTAATTCCAGACCTTTTCTCTGTCTGAGTTAAGGATTAAAATCTCTTACGAAAACAGTGTTAACAGGAGAAAAGCAAACAGGAAAGCTTAGTTTTGAGATGGCAGTTACATTCTCAAATTACAGTCTGGAAAGTGGTGTCCTCCCATCCTGATCAAATTTGATCTTCACGGTTCTTCAGCACATGCTTGCTTATGGCAAAGCCAAAGTTTCTTTTCACCAGACAGTGAAATCAGAAACCAGATTAGAATAAATTAATATTTAATTGCTTTTTATGGTCTTAGCCTTCTAAAACAAGTAGGAAGGAGTAAATGGGATTCTGTTCCATCTTCAGACTCAGTATCAAACATTTACTGAATCAGGGTTCATCAATTTTTTGAGGATTACTGAAGATGCAAAAAAAAAAAAGTACATTTATTCTATCCTTTTGCTGCTTAGAGAATATTTGAGACAAGCATGGTGCCATCCTACTTTCATAGAGAAACAGAGATGGTTTGGCTGGACAACAGCTCCAATCCCTGGGCTGTGCATCCTACTCACCCCCACTGGTGTGAAAGATGGAGCAAAGACAGAATAGATGAGAAAGCAAAAAAGTAAAGAAATTTATTCAGCAAGTTCTCTTATTTTTATGAAATGCTGTGGTTTTCATGAAAACGTGTTGTCATGCATTTTTGTTATGCCACAAATCTGAAGTATGAATTTTTCATCACTTGTATGATGGGGAAAGAATGTGATCACTGTCTGTTTTAACCTGCACAGGTTTTAGCAGCAAGAGCAGTCTCTAGAAATAAGAAGATGAAAAAAAAGAAAAAAATCAGTGAAAGTGGAAGGTATAGGGATAATGTTGAAGAAATACTGGAAATCCATTTTCTCAAACTCTTTAAAGGTAGCCAGAGAAGCCATTAGTAAAACTAATGTAAGGCATAATCCTACAATAGCAAAAATGACTATATGACTTAATGCATCCTTTCCATTTTTCTGTCTCCCACAATTCTTTTGATAATCTTATCATTGTGTAACCATCACAAGCAGCATCACCAGAAGTAATGGTTAGCTATTCTCAGACCACTTTTAAATTATTCACAGCAGCTATGTTTCCATTTCTCTGACTCATTCTTTTAGAAATAACAGGAAGTAGAAAACATGGAAATGGAAGAGTTATGACTTTACATTTTTAGAAAAACAGAAAGCTAAAAATTATCCAGTCTATTATTTCTCTTCTCAGCAATGCAAGCATTGTCATCTTACTGAGCAATGACCCACTGAAGCACTTAAAAAAAAAAAAACAAAAAAAAAAAACAACAAACCAACACCAGAACTTTCTCAACGCTGGACAGATCCATAGGTTCTTTTCTGCTACTCTTTTACAGGAAAAAGGAAACAAATAAAGATTAACCTTTTCGCAAAAAGAAACAGGACTTCTTTTTTTATTTTATTTCAATATTAATCAACATCTACGGTAAGAGTAGCCCCAAAAGAATAATTCTGAAAGGCACCTTTTAGTGCATCTTGCACAGGAAGAACACTTCTAAGTGTCACCCCCCTCTCACCCTCCCCAAATACTTCAGTACTACTTTCTGCTTTAAAAAAAAAAAAGTTATCAAAAAAAGGATAATCATTTCAATTTACGCTTTTTCTCAGAGATCTCCAAGTAATTTGCAAAGGTCAGTTTCATTATCCTTATTTTAGGGCAGAGAAGATTGGGGCACAAGGAGAAAAGTCTTGGCAAAGAGTTCCAGGCAAAGAACAGAATAGAGGTCTGAACTCCAAAAGCCTATACACCAGATCTCACTACCGTCTAGAAACTGGGCAGTTTTAAAATAGAACAAGTTCTGCACAATGAATTTCACTGCCCTCATTATTTTTAATCTTTTTGATAGTATTATAAAACAAGACTGTTAGAAATAAGTAAGTAAACATATTTCTAGGAGGTAGGAGAGAAGGAGAAGACAACAAATATGACAAGGGGATGGGGACTTTATAGGCCCTGTCTGCCACAAGAATATTCCCTCTGTGGAAGAACTCTAAAGATTTTGTAAATTGGCTTCAGGGCTGCTCCCCCCTTACAGAAATATAGAAAAATACAGGGGGAAAAAGCTTCTACAAGGATGATCTGGCTCAAGATCTCTATAGTAATAAACTATTGGACTGAATGTCTTACACAATCTTCCAAAAGCAATTCAAAATTACTTGGAAACAAGCCAGCTGGGCTGGAAGCTGGCTGAAGAACTGCAAACAAATGGTGATGTTACACAGTAATGTATCAAGTTGTCCGCTCAGACACCAGAAAGAGCAGTGTTCTGTCAGGTCTTATTTAAAGCATTGCTCGGCTCTGGAAAGTGACAAGATAAAATGGCACCTTCTTTCTCGACAAATCTGATCTATATATGTATCCAGTCGTATCTAATTAGTGACAAAAGTTTATTACTATTACTCCTGCAGAGACAAAATATTTTAGAGCTAACTGAAGGGTATTGCTGCCAGTACATCACTGAAACAGTTTGGTAGGTTCCAGTCAGTTGTAGCTGTGCAATAGGGGCTACAGAGGTGCCACTAGGGGCTTAATTCAGCAAACAGACTCTTTATTATCAGTAGTAATGCTTGAAATGGGGAAAAAACCAAACCAACACCTGTCTGACTCTTGGCACACAGGCAGATTTTACCAGACTGGCAGGCAGATCCCTCTTCTTGAGGGACAAATACATTCAGCAAAGACTCATCAAGGTGGAACAGCCATGGATCCTCATAATACTACATTTACCAAGAAATTTTTCATGGTGAACAGAAATAGCAAGCCTGTTTGCGATTGTTGTTTAACCTCTGCTGGCAACTAAGCCCCATGCAGCCACTTGCTCACTCCCCCCACAGTGGGATGGGGGAGAGAATCAGAAGAGTGAGAAAACTCATGGGCTGAGATAAAGACAGTTTAATAGGTAAAGCATAAGCCATGCACACAAGCAGAGCAAAACAAGGAATTCATTCACTGCTTCCCATCAGCAGGCAGGTGCTCAGCCATCTCCAGGAAAGCAGGGCTCCATCACATGTAATGGTTTCTTGGGAAGACAAACGCCATCGCTCCGAACATCCCCCCTTCCTTCTTCCCCCAGCTCTGTGTGCTGAGCGTGACGCCGTATGGTGTGGGATATCCCTTGGGTCAGCTGGGGTCGGCTGTCCCAGCTGTGTCCCCTCCCAGCGCCTTGTGCCCCCCAGCCTGCTGGCTGCTGGGCTGGGGTGAGGAGCAGAAAGGGCCTTGGCTCTGTGTCAGCACTGCTCAGCAGGAACGAGAACATCCCTGTATCATCCACACTGTTTTCAGCACAAATGCAAAACAGCCCCATACTAGCTACGATGACGAACAGTAACTCTATCACAGCCAAAACCAGCACAGTTATTTAAAAGTGGCAAGCTATGGCAGTTCAGCCCCAGGGCTAATGAACAAATGCAAAATGATGACCTAAAAGGAAAGTTAAAAAACCTTGACAAGTTTAATATAAAGTAGATAAAATTGGCCTTTAAGCATCATTTCAGAATTTCAGTAATTCTACCCCTGAATCCTCTTAAAACGCTTTTAACATTCAATTTCTTAAAAAAGTACCCGAGCTGCTTTAACTGGAATTATCTTAAGTGATAAAAAAGAATATACATTGTTATTGGGCGATCATTTTCTTAGCCACAATGTTAGTGAATGTCTTGGAAACTGTACCAAGTTCAGCAGGTGGTATTGATCTATCTTAAAATAAACTAAGCTAAATAATACAATAGTCTAAGCTAAACACATGCAATATACTACCACATTAAAGGCTGTAGCATACCACATATAATGGATTCCTTGTGGTTCATGAGTAAGCGTCAAGTATTGACTGCTCATAATAGAATCTAGCACAAATTAGGGATGGACAGGAGTGTCAGCAGACTCCAGATGCTAAAATACTGTGAATTTCCAAAAGTAGACAGAAAACTTCCTTACAAGAGAATGAAATAAAAAAGAATGAGAGAGAAAGAAATTAGACAGTGCTTTCTGGAATATTTTGATACAATTACTAATACATCCTCATTAATAAGCAGGAGACTGAACCACCCAATTCTGGAAGGTATCTTCCCACTACGTATAAGAATACTGTTACTAGCAAATATCCAGCAAACAGGAATGCAGCCTAGATTATTTTTTCCCTCATGCTGCTGCACTTATTACTGCAGAAAGTCACATGTAATCCTTTGCAAAATATACCTGTTATAAGGACTTGCTTAATGTTTGCATTTTGAGATGCACATTTACCTGGAGAAGGCCTTACAGACGGCTTCTGTCCTATAGCCAAAAGTAAGAAAACTTGCCATCTATCCTCAATTTGCCCTTACATTCCCCAAATGTGAAACAAACTGTTTCTACAGCAACCAAAGATTAAAACACAAAACCAAAATAACACTCAAACCCAGAACCAAACATCCCCTACTTACTTATATGAAAACTTCGCAATACAACGGAGTTGTTCCCCATGCCACAGAATGTTCTCATTAAAAAAAGTACTATCACAGTTCACCACATGAAAGAAATTCTGAATACAAACTTCATTGTTTCTTGCAGAAATGAACTGGTGTTACTGTCACCATTTTTTGTACATTTCAGCATGTTTGGACTACTCCAAACTTTGGAATTCATTCAATTTTTCATTGTGACCTGCAAAATAAGACTGGGACCTAAAGGCTACTACCATGCTGGATTATAGAAAGAGGCTCAATAGCACTATCAGCAGTTTAATTAAAGGTATTATTTCTCCCAGCAGGCCTTGATTCTCTCACTTTCTGACAGCAACTCTCAGTGTGACAACTGCACATTTTTAAAAAGTTATGCTTCTGCTTAGAATAGCCATATGGCTGAATTTTGCATTTTAAGTAAAGTGATATGCTTACGTTTATTACTTCATAATTAGTCCTAAAATCAAGATCTTCTTTCAGGAATCCAAAAGACAGTCACCTTACCAGTTTTCTTGATTATAACTGAAGCCCAGTAAACTTCACCTTATTCTCTCACTTTGTGGCTTGTCAGTGCCCATCTCAAGAACTGCACAGTATAAAACCAAGTTGTTGTCACTAAAAATAAGTAAATGTGACTAAACAAACTGATACAATGGGTAAAGAAACTGCAATTTTTATAACTACTTGTCAAGTGAAATCACACTTTGGAACACCTCATAGTGATGCTTTAAATATCTCTACAAATAGGTACTTCCATTGCCTAATTTTTCTCATTGTTAAGGACTTTTTTCCCCTAATGTCTGATTTTAATGTTTCCTTTTATGCAGTAATTTCACGCTATTGCTCCTTATTATGCCATTTTCAGCCACTGTCAATAACACCACAGGGATTCTAGCTGCTCAATTATTTGTAGACATTTATGTCCCTATCACAGCCCGCCTTTGACTCCTTTTCTCCTGGTTGTGCATATCGAAGTGTGGTTCTGTCTGCAAAGTGTAAAGTGTATATAATGGGATATGGTATTTATCATCCATCATTTGCCTTTGTACCAAAATGATACAAAATTTGCATGTCAAAAGCCTTTCTCCCACTTCTCCAACTGCTAGAGCAGCAAACTCAGTCTGGGATCTGAAAGTCAAGCTGTGTTCCTTCTGCTTCATACATCATCCTTCTAATAAAAGTTCTACAGTGAGACCCAGCTGCAATTCTGCTGATGTCACATACCAGCTCATAGTACCATTGACTCGACAGTCATAACAGAAGTAAAAACTAGATGCCACTCAAGTGATTGTGAGTGACTTGAATTAATCACCTGGGACAGAGTGATGTCAGTAGCTTATGCCCAATATCTAGCAGAATTCTTTCATTTAGATGTGATTTCTTGAGCTTAGCATTGTGTACAGAATATTATCATTCCAGAATGTGGAGTACATAATCTTAAAACATTTTCACAGGTTTAAAGTAGTGATTCATATTTTGCTGTTTTTGTGTTGATTTGTTTTCCAAAAGTCCTAAACTGTCATTAAATGTAGTTCCTTCATGAATGTGAACTCTCACTGCGGGATTCAGACAATGTTCTTCGGACATATGGGGGGAAAAGAAAAAATAAAAAGCTAATTGTGAGTTTTAACTGAGTAATATCTTGTTTAATTCAATCCATTTGAGAGCTATCCAGAATTAAACCCCACAGTATAGAACACAGGTCCTTGCCTAATCTTTCTACCAGGGTGAAAGTTGCTGGCAGCCATCCACAGCTATTGTTCAACTGATAGCAAAATGGTATTTCTCTTCTGTAGAGCTTAGGGGCCCCGTGTTATCTCCCAAAGTTTCCCTTGCACATCAGTGTATTAAAGAACTAGACCTCCTATCCATTCCATGAGAAACTGTCCTGAACACACAATTGGGATCATGGTAATTTGTGCAATTGTCTAGTCCGTGCTAAATATATCAGAAGGTAGGTACAGACCGTACCCTTCTTGTGGTGAAAACTCCATGTCCTCTTTGACTTCTTGCCTGTCTAAACTTAGATTCAGCTTTTCATGGAAGCCCAGAAAAAAAAGTCATGACCTTTGTAGAGCCACTACCCTGACAAAAGCTCTCTCTGCAAATAAGTAGGCTTCCATTTATGCTGTGTGATAAATTAAAATGGTTTTATGTAACACTGTATATCCTGCAGGGCATTTTTTGTATGTTTACCATGAATTTAAGCATACGGTCAGCATGTAGGCCTGATGTTGGTAGTGTTATTAGTTACAGAGTCACCAGACTTCTCAGCAACCATTGGCTTTGGTTAGATTTGTGAAGTTAGTCTGGCATTGATTAAGGTCATAGAAGAAGTAAGTTTTCAAGGTTTGCTGACTTGATTGGACTATGACACTGATAGTTTAATGCAGATTTCACAGATTTCATCTCTACCCACCAGTGTCTAAAAATATAGACTAAATACTAGTGTGGAAAAGTTTGTGGAGTTTTGTGGATTTTTTATTTTTTTTTTTTTTAAGTAAGCACCTGGCTCTGATTTCTGTTTCTTTCTGTTTCCTTTTCCAGAAATGGTTGACTATAAGGAGTTCAGAAGTCCTGAAAGCAGCTTTCTATTTCTCTGCCTATCCATACACAGTATAAAGAGAGGCCAGAACAAGCACAAAGCACAGTGAGTAACAGAAGAAGCTTTTCTTTGGAGTTGTCTTGATATAAATGTTCCTTAGGCAAAAATGAGGTATTGAAACAAGGGAAAATGTTAGGACTGGACTATGTTTCTTTTGTAAAGACAGTATTAAGAAAGAATGCACAAAAGTGAGATAAGCTGAAACACACTGTGGAACAGTGACAGACTACTGAAAGCAATAAGCAACTTGATTCAAAACAGAACAATTAATAGACTTTGTATGAGAAGACTAATATTTAAGACTGAAATACCTGAAAAGACCTGAAAATACCTGCTCGTTTTTGCAGAAACAGCAAAAAAACATGTAAAATGAAGAGTCTCTGTCATGGTAACTAAAGTGCTTGTACACTTTAGTCCGTCAGTGCAAACCAGCATCATTAGGCATGCTAGAAATCTGGTCTACCTGTTCTTTCAGAACATTGGACATATGATATCACAACATATTTCTTTATTACATCACATCAGACTCAGGCTGACAGGTTATTTGAAATAATACTACTATTTCAAAATGCAGAGATGGAAACCTTTCCTAAAGCTATCTTCTCAGATTATTGCTTTTTAAATATACTTAATAAAAAACGTTAGTTAATGGAGACTGTAAATGCACTACTGTGCCACTCTCTATTTGTGGTATTTTAAATTTGATTGAAAACAATTAGCAGATGAGAGAGATGCCTGTGAGCATTCATTAAAATGAAGCTTGTGGATTGTGACTGCTGAATTTCACTGTGCATCTGGAGCTGTTTGCACTGATGGCACAGTTTTCCATCATAATAAAAAAGGGACTCTTCCCTATAAAGGTTATGCTGGCAAAAAATAAAGTGTATTACATTTTCCCAAAACTTCCCATCGGAAAAGCAGCAGCTTGTTACCCAAGGAGAATTTCTATATCGGATGACGATGGCTCATGGACAATTTAATTTGTTGTTTAGTTTAACAGCTTGTAAATCCCTCTCCTATAAATAACATGCAGTGTAAAAGCTGACTGGTAATGAGATGATTGACCCTAAAGGTCATACTGGCAGAATCCCCCATTGTTTGCTTAAGGATATAATTTTCATTTCATCTGACTGAAAACTGACATTCAAGCATAATGAAAATAGAAATTAATCAAAAATATTGCATTATTGGAAGAAATATGCTATTCTTTTATCTTTGAGAAAAAAAAATTGTTAGCTTGGACTGAAAAGCTACTAAGGCAGTCAGCTGATAAATATGTGGCTCTCAAATGGACTGTAAGAAGAAATGAATACACTGAAAAATATCTAGTGAACAAATACAGTATCAAAATTAAGCATGTTCTGAACTTGAACATTCACTTTTGGTTTTCATTAAAACCAAGTTCAAATCCAAAACTCATCTCAAAGTCAGGTGAGTGGGGTAAGGAGGTGGTTTTATTACGGTTTTACTTGGTTTATATTAGAAATTTTTGTTGATGTCTGCATTTTTAACATTGAATGGATAGAAGAATCTTAGGGAAGATTTAAACTAGAGGACAAATAACATGGGCAACAGTCCTATCTTAAAAATGGTTAATACAGTAAAAATCTGTAGACTTGCTTAACCCATTCTATGTACCTACTCAGTAGTCTGAAAAAAGCACAGAGTTAAGTACGAGGCTGCTATGTTACCTTATATTTTCTCAGTATCTACCACAGTAGATGTACTCATATTTCATTCTTCTGCACTCTGAACGAAACTCATGCAAAAGAACTCCAAATTAGGCTAACATTGTTTAGCTTCTACCAGTTGTATGACATCTCCAGCATTGCTTGCGTGATTTCAACTCAACAAGTGGAGTTGTGAAGAATCAGATAAGAATATTAACAAAGTTAGTTCTTGGGGCAAGATCGAGATCCCGCTTTGACTTAGGTTAGCAATAGGAGTTGTCAAAAATTCTAGACATACAATAACGTGTTACTACAAAGTAACTACTTGGAGAAGTCTGGAATTTAACTTATTTGCTCACACCTATCTTTAGTTCTCAGAGAGTTTAGTTACCATTTATGTATAGGGAATATTTTGTACTTTTGCGTCAACGTGCATCTTGAGTCATGAATTACTTGGTTAATGTCTAACAGTATACCCAAAAGTGAAATATTTAACAAATACAGGAGAGATCATGCATTACTCATCTGAGTTAATCCAGTAAGATAAATAATGTAAATGAAGTGTGCAATACATTATAATTTTCAACACATTAATTTGGGATAATCATGGTGATTACATAACCAGCTATCTGATCAAGACACACATGAACAGATCTGTAATAATACCTCAGATACATCAAATATATTGACAGATATCTCAGTACCTTTGAAAACCTCTGATATCTACTAAGGAAAGCATCTCCACAAGAAATATTAGCATTCATATGCTGTTCTTATCAAAACATTAGTTACACAAAAAGCTCAAAATAATAGGCCACTTGGCAGAAGTATACTGATTGTACACACGACAACTTTGTGCATTACTCCAGCTTCTGGGTATGCATTTGAAAATTCAAGGTACTTTGAAAGGGCAATCTCTGCCATTTATGTTCATAGCAAACGTAATGTATACTAACAAAGCGACTAAAATTAGCACTAATACTCACAAATCAATCTGAAGAAAATTATAGGCTGTATGTAGGTAGATGATACCTCATTTTTATATTTATGCATATTCAAAACTTAATAAGAGCTATGTGCTCTGCATGTCCCATTTACATTTCTAAAGGCTCAACAACAGGGTATTCAGGAATTCCAAGGTCTCCCTGGCAATAATGTGGGTTGAGCATCTATTCCCTCTGAATAAAAAGTGATGACCATATTTTTATTCTATTTGTCATTGGTTATCGTTCAGTATAGTCACAGCTCAGTGCTTTATAGATCTCACATTCCATCACATTTTCCCTTAGAGGAGAAGTTGAGAGGTCACATTAATTGATAGGAAGTAAAAAACAAAGGTTGGTTGCTGGACAGAAGAAAGAGTAAGGTTTACAACAGTTTTCAGAAAAGGTCTGGTTATACCCTTGAGCTTCTAATTGAAAATAATGAAATATTCAAATATCTTTATGTTTCTTTTTACTTTGGAATCCTGAACTGACAGACAAGCAGTATCAGCAAGAGTGTGTCGTCATTTGCCTAATGTGCCATTCTTAAACCATTTTATCTCCATTTAAAAAAAAAAGTAAAAGCCACTTATGCTACTCTGCAGACATCAACCTCATACTCAACAATGTAGTTTTCAGTTTGTATCAGGGCATTTACTACAGCATCACCTGGTTGTACTTTCCCATAATGCAGACATCAACCTCATACTCAACAATGTAGTTTTCAGTTTGTATCAGGGCATTTACTACAGCATCACCTGGTTGTACTTTCCCATAAGATCCATGTTCTTTTTAGCCTACAGCACAGACTTGTACCATCTTAGTTAACACAGATTCAAACACAAATTTCTAGTGTTGTTTGGGAAGCTGTCAAGGAATAATGAAGTGAACATCATTTATCCACTATAGACCCTACTACTTGTCAGTTTAATGAAATGGAGACTTTTTCAAAGTAATCAAAGCAAAGGTAGGTTTTGTGATTTAAAAAAAAAATCCCCAAAGAAGCTAAATGTTAAGCATCAAACACCCAGCCCCAGAAAAAGTGATTAAAGCATCACAATGGTAATTCCAAGTACTGATGCTTCAGCATTTGC
>VZTL01038731.1:43402-54573 GCA_013400535.1 Scopus umbretta
CTCAGTAGAAGGAGCGATTTTAGATGCTGATATGCAACATAGCTGTGCAAATACTATGAACTGTTCACAGAGCTGTTTTTTGCTTTCTTCTGCTTTACTTTTCTTCTGAAGGAAAAATGTCTACCAGTTAAATCATACTGGCCGTGATCATTTGGGAGCAAAAGCTGTCCAGCTGTTAGCACTCCTTAGAGTACCAACTGTTAGCTGCTTGTTCCCTGCTGGGGAATATATGATCATTCTCAGGTCAGAGCCGGGATTTCTAGATCAGAATTGAATACTGAGAAACCTAAAAGAACAATATAAAGGCAATTAAGGCTCGAGTATTTTGTTTCAATGAGAAAATAAGTGTCTGTGGCTAGAATAATTTTACTTTATTCATAGGCTGGCAAGGCAGGGTAATACTTTGTCTGAAAGAACTGTACAAAGGATTTTATTGGACTAATAGGAGCCCCTGGTGAACAGACCTAATTACTAAACTGCCATGGAAACATCAGAACAGTTCCAGGTGATTGCTAACTTTTGTTATTTCCAAAACACAGAGAACAGGGAGAAGGAAATATTTAGATAACAAATAATGCATAAATGTGAGAGGAAATGTCATACCTTTAAAGTATGTTGCTCTTTTATGGAACTACTGTTATCTCATCCTTTTATCCATAATCATCATAAAAAGCAAACCAGAAGTCATTTGCAGACATCCTTTTCAGGCCTACTGTTTTTCCTTAAAACACTGAAGGAAAAAATGCCTCGGACCTCTTATCACATGGGACAAATAAAATAGCAAACAAGATGAAAGCAAAATTACTAACGGGGATTGTTACATAACTGTTACCAGGGATCAATGTCCATATGTGGGCATGACTACTCTAAGTGGAAATTGAGAAGCAGGATATTAGGCAAACCCAGTGATGTCAGTTCTTTTCACTGGCTTCAGCTGGCTCTGGATTAGAACTTCACTTCACTGAAATTACTGCAGGTTCACATTGGTATAAGAAATGGTTAGGAATCTGGATGGATACTTTATGGAATGTCATTACCTAAAGCCTTCTGGATCATAACTGTTACAAAAAAGCTTGTCTGCCACCCTGTTTATTCAGTTGGCAACCTGACACATTATGTTGTAATAATAAGGAAGAGTAACAGGGCTGTCAAGCATATTGCATTTCAAGGATTTGAATGAGAAATCTGCAATTTTTTTTTTCCAGTTTTACAGAGAATGTGTTATTTCCTTTCACAAGATGCGTCCTTCCATTTTTTCCCAAGGCACCCTGTATTTTGTCCTTGCAGTCCACCTGAGAGCAGACAATAATGGCCATTTGTCCAAGATCTCCGCATGTCAAAGCCGCTTCCTCAGAAGACTAGTGCCTTGCTGGATATGACAACCAACTTGAGAGCATACGCTCAGCAGGGCCAAACTACTCAAGGATAGACCACACTCACAGTGCGTGCAGCACAGGGCTAAGCTAAACATCACTGATATTTAGAATCCTCTCCCCTAGTCCTAACTCCCTTGGGAACATGAACAACTAACCCGTAGCAAGTACATTTATTTCCTAGCTTGTGGACAGCACATTCTGGATTCAGGGTATGCTCAAATCAGTACTTATCTCTATCTGCTTAGATCTAGAAATATAAACATATCATTGAAATGTAAAATTTCTGAGCATGGGAGCAGAAGCCCGTGCCACATGATCTCCACAGAGATTGCTGTAGAGTGAATAAAAGCCAAATTCAAACTCATGCCAGAAAGAAATAATTTTAAACACAGCATCCTTCATCTTCATTTCATCTCACTGATGGGATGGAGAAAAGGCCTTTTATATGAGAGGGATGATTTTAAAATTTTTGAAGGTCCATTTCAAAAGTTTTTTGAATGATTATCTGAAGCACCCCTTTGGTATAAAAAGCAGGCCGAAGTAATTTTTTCATCTCTTAAGACTACCATCCCCAGTTGGACTACTCAGAAATGCCTTTCTCATGTAGTACTTCCATTCCATTCCATTCATAGGTACCTCACAGGAGTGCAGAGGCATGCAAATTATTAATTTACAGACCAAAAAAGATCAGGATTTTTGAACTGAGTGAGAAATTCTGGATTGCTTAATTTAAAAATATTACTAAGGAATGAGGCAACTCACTCATCTGAATGTCAAGAAAGATTAATTAATCAGTTGGTCACACTGATATTAGACGCAGTGGAAAGTACTTGTTCACTTCAGTAGAAGCTGAACAACATCACAACTATGTTAAAAGAAAAGATCGTAATCAAACGACAGAAACATGAAATCTGGTATTTTCTATTACACTTTCTCCAGTTATAGTGTATTCTGTTAACTTGTTCAAGCTACTGTATATCTGCTTTAATATAAATATCCTGTCTTACAGGGCATACATAGGTTTTAAGTTAAGGTTCCTGTTTTATTACATTTTCTGTGTGGCTCTACACAAGTCCTTAAGCATTCCTTTTCCTTAATTTGTGCAAGGTGTTTAATAGCACGTTGTTACAACATAGAGATGTTGTGCGGGTAACTTAAAAAACCCAAGGTGTTCAGCTACTACAGTAATGGAAACTAATAATGTACATTAAAGAGACAGAAGTATATACCTCCCCTTCGATTCTCTTAGACTCTTGATGGAATCAATATCTCAAGAAAAAATTCTTACAGTGTCTTGAAATCCTAGAGTCTCTAAATTCTGGCTCATAATTAAACTATTAATGTGTTCTTTCTCTTCTCCACTATGGAGGCAAATAACCAGGCTAATGCTTTAGGAACCTCCTGTGAATAACAGCAATTTTTTTTTAACCTCCATTATAATTTTTTCTCTCACCGATCCAATATCATTCGCTCCTTTTTTCCTACCTTTCCACTAACCTTAGGCAATATAAGGGCAAATTGTTCATATTCTTTCTTTACTGATGAGGTAGACTTCAGTAATTATCCAGCTTGAATGTCACATTTTAATTTTTTTTCAGAGAATCTATCATTTAAAACAAGTTCATCTTCTGTTCTTTTCACACAGATATCCATAAACACAGTACCATTTCCTGAAAAGGACACTATTTTGTCTCATAACATGCCCATTTAAATGAATGAATTTATGATTAAAAATCACTTATTACCCAGAACTCAAACATACCTCAAAACATGTGATGAACATACAGTTCATCTATACTGTACTAAAGGGGGTTATAATTTAAAAAAATTACTAAATGGTATTCACCTTAGTAAAATACATCTACCTTCTTGTCTGAAAACAAAGTAGAAGGAGGAGAGGAGAGGAGAATTGGCAGGAAGGTTGATATTTTGTTTCTGGCTACCCCACATTAAATAAAAAGTATGGCATGAAGCACATTCCACAGGAACATCATCAGCAAAGCACACAGACATAAGTCAGGAATATTTTTTGAGAGAATAGCACATAAAATAAGACAGGCACAGAGTAAAGGGTAATGAGAAATTGACCATTGTTCTGAAGTATCTGCTTGGGAACTATATAAATCCTCTTTATTGATCCATGTATTACTATGACAATTCCTACTCAAAAATTCAAGTTATTTATAGTAGCATATAACTTTTTTAAGCTTATTGCATATTTTTACAAAACAAGATCTGAAAGTCCTTTTTCTTAACTCTCAAGAGGAATTAATCTTGCAGGGGACTAGATATTTTATTTCTAATCTTTGCCTTTTATGGTTTTGATTCTAAAGTCTTTCTTTACTCACACTTAGTAATATGCTCAGTTCTACTGTGAGAGAGCAAAACAGTCATACTCTGGTCCCCTCATGACACAGAGTAACACTTTCTGATAAACCGGAACTCATTTAGGCTACATCTAAACAGATAGTCCCAAGAATGCATCCAAGGCTCAGTATCCTACCTCCATATACATACCTTCCTCATACATTGGTTTTCATGGAAAGACATTCCAGACTCACAGGGGGAAGGAAGCCACGACAAATTCTGGACTTATTTAGAAATTGCACCAGGAGGGAAGCAGATCTCTAGCTATTTCTCAGAATCGTTCAGTACTCTTCCCACATTTATTTGAGATGCAGTCTTAGATTTCTTGTGAATTGGTTCTTATTTGCTTTTTAAATACCTGGATAATAACAGTGAGATATAGTCAGCTGATGAAGAAATGTTGGGGGGTTTTTAGAGGTTTGTTGTGTTTGGGGTTTTGTGGTTTTGTGTTTGTTTGGGTTTTTTTTGGTTTGGGGGTTTTTTGGTTTGTTTTTTTTTACATCCAACTTAAAGAGAAAAATATACTAATTGCTGTAGTCATCCTGTGGCTTAAATCATTGAAGCTCTCATGGACTTCAGCCTAGCCTATTGGTTTAAGCCTGCATCCACCCAAGGGTCTTAACCACTTCTGTTGTGAAGATTCTTTCCTTCTGTCCACTCAGAATTGCCTTTGTTGCAAGCTGTGGTCATTGACTCTTGCCCTTTCCCTGTGTGCTTTTGGGAATAGTCTAACTCTGTCTTTTTTGTTGTTCCCCTTTAAGTTTTTGAAGACTGCCACAAGGTTCCCCATTACCCTTTTCTTTTCCAGGCTAAACAAACCATCTTTTTCATTTGTCAGCATGGTTCACAGACAAACATAATGATTTTTCAGATATATGCAGCTAAAAAAGGATGTATAAATGGTTAGATGCACAGAGAATGGAATTTCCATCCTTGGATACTTCCAAAATTTAATTATACAAAGACCTGAGCAACATTGTCTACTTTTGAAGTTAGGGCTTTGAGAAGGAGGTTGGACTAGAGACCTCAGGAGGTCTCCTCCAAACTGATTTTTTCTATGATTCTATGGAAAATAGGATAATGCTCTCTGGCATCATGTTTCTGTGATATTTCCTGCCTGCTAGACAGCTGTGCAGTGTGAATGCTCATTCCTGACTCCATCAATATTATCCACAGTGTGTGTGTTACACTGAAGGATTCATTTGCAATCAAATTCAGGCTTAAACCTGTGACTTCAAGAAAAACTCTGAGTTATCTAGCTCTTTTTTAGTATTAATACTATCATCATCAGGATCATTGTAGTTCTTTCTGTAATATATGTACCAATTGGTGGTGATGGGGAAATCCATTTGCTCTGGAAAATGGTCTCTAAAGAAAAAAAAAATAAAAAAATTAGTACCTTCCTTTGTTGCTGTGAAATTCTACCAAACTGGAAGAAAATAATTTCTTCACCCGATGCTGTTTCTCTGAAATTGACCAGTAAGGATGGTTCCTTTTTTAAAAAAGGAGACGATCTCACATATCTTTCCTTCAGTTTGCAACAGGCAAAGGAGCTGTATAAATATCATCAAATCAAAGAGATGAAATACTGCAACATCAGAAGGAAATACTGTAAGATGTTTGATTGTCTTTCACCTTTGGGTGAAAGGCAATCTGAAATATGAAATTCTATTTAAGGCGTAGTGAGATGATCAGACATATATTATTGCTCAGAACATGTGACTCTGATGATGATTCCTTTTATAATGAGAAAAAATAAAGTTGCTTGTGTTGCAGATAAAAGCAGTGAAGAAAATAACCTGAGTAGATGTATAAGTTTTCTAATAGTTATCTCACCAGAATAGAAATGCTTGAGAACTGTGTAAACTGGAACATTAATCCTGTTTATAAAGACTGTATGTCAGGGTGTTAAATGTCCATATTTGCAGAATCTTTTTCAAAATTTTGATATTCTTTGTCATTCTCTCCCATAGTCCACACACATACTCTGCCTCATATTTATAATGTATTTGGGAGAAAGAAATTCTGGTTTTTATTCTCATTTATACTGCTTTCTGCTCTGCTACTCATCCCAGAAATCACTACATTCCCAATCTGATTTAGGATTTACTGTATACACACTAAACCCAATTATACTCAGACTCAGATTGCAACACAGTGATTTGATTGTAAGTGACACCTTATGTTTTAGCTGCTCATTCACTTTCAACTCTTGTACATTATTTGAATTCTCACCAGCTGACTGCTACAATTTTGAACATTTTCAGCTTACACTGCACTACAGAATTGTAAAGCCATTGGGTACAGGCATGAAAGTTACAATGATGTATGAGACTGCCAACATAATGGCAATAGCCTGCAAGTTTGAAGCTTATTCTCTATGTTTGTGTCCTCAGAGAAAATCGCTGCTGTGCTGAGGGCCATATTTTGTGGGTTTAAGTGTTAATTAAGTAGTGTATAGGTCTCAGTCTGGTTCCCTGCACAGGGGAAGCTTTTACCCTTTGAGCTAGGTGAACTATTCAAAGCAGTAATTTTTTTTTCTTTTTTCAGCTGTACCCCTTTTTCATCATTAGCCCTTCAGAACTTCTAGAAACTTGTTTGAATGTTTTACATAAAGCATCAAGTGCTATGAATACAAGCGACATTCTATAAGCACTTCCAATTATTCATAATTTGAATTTCATTCAAAGAAAATTGTATGGGTTCCTATGACAAATATAAAAATTATTGCAACACGCTTACCTGATCACGCATTAGGTGAGATCAGGATGTGTTGTGTTACATCTGACTTACTGCCTCGGTTTGTTTCTTGCTTTTTTTGTGCTTCACTTTCCCCCTAAAAGCAATCAGAAACAAATGCCAAAACAGAAACAGGCAAATGAGCCCTTCTCAGTCTACAGCCTTCACACCTGGCACAGCAGGCACTTGCTAGGACGAAGCAGTTCATTAACCCTTTACTCAGTAGTGCATTTCTTAGTCATAGAAATCTCTACAATAGCATATCACACTGTATGGAGTCCTACACACTTCCTCCTCTACCTTATGCTACCATATAACAAAAGGGTTGCTTACTTCCCACCCAGAGTTTGTATGGCTAGGTCCACTCTCTGAAACAGTTACTCAGCCTGCTGTTTTCTAGTCACATATGAAAACAAAAAAATAGCACGAGGAAGGATTTAACAGCATAACACTGAAACCTGGAGCACAATCTGTGTCTTCCCAACACCTTTTCTTACACCCTGAAAACCTCCTGTTCACTCTGAAGTTCTCACATTTTTTACCTGCCATGACTTGCAACAACCAAATGTATCCAAGCTCTCCATGAGGACTACAGCTCCCATAATTCCTCCTTGAAAACTAAATTGGTATCAGGCCATCAAGGTTCATGATCCACATGAAAGCACTATTTACAGCAATAATGTGTGTTCTCTTAATAGAAATAATTTTCCTATGATTGTCAGCATATATGTTTGTTTCCACAAAATATTCCACAAAGCACACTGAAATTATTACCAAAACAATGTAGTCACTGCTCAATTTTTCATAAGGAGAAACAATAGATTTCAGTTTGCAAAAGAGTTGTATATATATTGGTACTTATAATCAGGCTTGAATGATGTAGGAGGAACCCAAGAATGTTCAGCAGTGGAGACATGGTTTTCAAAGTAACCTTCTATTAAAAAAACTTACCTGAACTGTCATTATATCATCTCCTGAGTGTAGAATAAGGATTTTAACCATGTACTCTGTTCTACAATGTCAACATTTGGTGTAGCATTTCTTGGGGCTAAATCCAGCCCCCTTTGCCATGCAAAGCTAGCTAGCAGACATTGATGTCAGTGCAAGTACTTTTTGGGATTATTAGGATTCATATGTGTGAAATGAAACTAAAAATTAAAACTAGACTGAATCACTCTGAAAATTTAGGAAAAGATATCTTATTATTTCTATTTTAAATGTCTGTCTTTTTTCTTTCTATTCTTAACTAGAAGTTGATTTGTGATAACAAAACTCTTCACATCATTATGTGCTCATTTGACTATCGTGATAACGTAAGGGGAAGTAAATTCTCAAAATTAATAGCTTCTGTTTGGGTTACATTAGGGTTGCAAAAAACCCCATTCACCTAATTCTTCTGGGTACCTTTAAGTGATAAAATATATTCAGAAACAGAAACTGTGGAAAAACTTGAAAAGCAGCTACTAAGGCAATCACAGGTTTGTAAGATAATACTTTTCTTCCCTATCTGATATTAGCACACTGCCTGAAAGGAAAGGGTTTTTGCTAGCATCTGAGTCAAAAAGCTCTCAGACAAGCTGCCACATGGACAAGACCAGACACAACACTAAAATGAATTAATTAATTAAACAAGACAAAAGCATTCATAAGGATGGGACAGAAAGAGGAAGTAACGTAGTCTTCTGCTCTGGTCAGGTATTAGGCTGCGTATAAACAATCATGGGCTGAAAATTTCCTGTTTGTTTTGTAAATTATAAAAAAGAACAAACAGACACTATGACAGTCTAAATGAAGCCCCTTTATCACCAACTGTTACTTTTATTTAAGGAAGAAATATTAGATACAATAAAATAAATGGCTGCTATTTCATGTGAAGTAAGAGGATTGGAAAAATCTATTAAAAACCTATAGCATTTGATGATTCATACCTGACCTTTTTCTGCAAGGATTAATTGTATCTCCTGCTCTGTGTTGCAATGACATTTTACCTAACGATACCCTGCCTTTGTTTGGTTTAACAGGTGATACTGGTTTGCTACAGCTTGAAAGAGTTAACACCTGAAACTGCAGAAATTGAAAGGAAGCCAGCCCTGACTGGAAGACTGTAAAAGCTGTCTTAATACAAAGACTAGAAAGCTACATCTACCCGTCTATAAGATGACAGGCTTTTGGCCACCTTCACCACTTTGCCATGGAACTTAACTGGCAGGAAGCTAGGAGAACAGCCTGCCTCAGGTAGCCTACAAAATAACCATGTGCCTGGTAGTTGCAATAAGACCCCTTGGTTGTGGGAGGGAGGGAGGGAGGTCACATGTATTGCTGAAATAATCTGGTACTTACCTCTAATCAGCTGTCCACTTGCCTGTATCTCACAGCTGAGATGCTGGACCAGGACTTTGAATTCAGCTCTGGATTCTACATGTGCATATGGTTTTGAATATAAAAACCTATTCTTTCCTTGTCCATAGGTTTAAGTCATGACATACTTTTTTGATAAAGTATAAGAAACTTATTCCTCAACAATGTCTAAAGAGACTGAGGTATTCCCTTGCATGTAAAACTCGTACCAACTGCATGTGAATACAGGTATACCAGTGTAGTTGAAAATGAGTCCAAACGTGTGTGGCTGGAAATGTGGGACTATTGGGAGTTTATTTTAAAGGTGGTTCAACTGGTTTTGCATTGCTTGCAATTATATAAATCATATTTCAGTTAAAAAAATGCACATCTTTTATTTTCATATTATTAAAACTGCCATCTTGTGAAATTTGGCAGAATGAACTGTGTCAGTGTCGCCATCAGTGAAAGTTCCATTAACAGAGAAAGAAATGACAAAAAGACCCCCACCCCAAACATAAGACTTGTTTTGTAATTCGAAAAACAAGCTGTTATGAAGAGCAGAGAATTGACCTTTTTGCTGTTAAAAAAACCTTTGAAGGTAAAAAATCATGGCTATACTTAGACAACACAAAGAACCAAGTGAGATACAAAATGAGGACCCATTCCAGAATCATCCGTCCTTTTACCATCAGTTATCTATGCTACCTGCCTTCTGTCTTAATGGCTGTTTATTCCAAACTTTACAAAACAGAACCTTTCCACATCAGTAAAGAAACAAATCTATGTGTTCATAAGCACCATGGAGTGAGTCTGTTCATAGGTATCTACCACGGAATAGCTGGCCTGTGTTCATTTGATGAATAGGAATTTGAGATGCCAGTATTGGACATTAAGTAGTTCATTGGGAGTGCACAGAAAAAGAACAGTTCTATTTTTTGTATACGTTGAGGAGGATCTTTCCTTGGATATATGTGGTGTGATGAGAACTCCCTAGAGGAACATCTGCAAGATTTTTATTTTGACAAGATGTCCTGGTTTCAGCTGGGATAGAGTTAACTTTCTTCCTAGTAGCTGGTATGGTGCTGTGTTTTGGACTTAGGATGAGAATAATGTTGATAATACACTGATGGTTTAGATGTTGCTAAGTAATTTATACTAGTTTATACCAGTCAAGGACTGTTCAGCTCCCCATGCTCTGCCAGGGGCACAGGGAGCCGGGAGGGGGCACAGCCAGGACAGCTGCCCCCCCCTGCCCACAGGGCTATTCCATACCATACGGTGTCACGCTCAGTATAGAAACTGCGGGGGTTGGCCAGGGGGCAGCGATCGTGGGTTGGGGACAGGCTGGGCATCGGTCAGCGGGTGGTGAGCAATTGCATCATGCATCACTTGTTTTGTATATTCTTTTATCATTGTTATAATTATTATTATTAATTATTTTCTCTTCCTCTGCTGTCCTATTAAACTCTCTTTATCTCAACCCATTGGTTTTACTTATTTTTCCGATTCTCTCCCCTGTCCCACCGGGGGAGGGTGAGCAAGTGGCTGTGTGGTGTTTAGTTGCCTGCCAGGTTAAACCATGACACAAGACTTTGAGGACATGGTACTACTGCCCTCATGCCATAAATGCTTTCTCTATTCATGTAATGAAACAGGTAACCTCTACTCATCCCTTCTATCTGCCTGTCATCATCACACAGACTTCATTCAAGCAAGCATCTGAGATAGTGGAAGGAGAAGAAAGAGAATTTTGTAAATTATTACATATCCCTTCTGAAGAGAAGGCTGAAATTTTCATTTTGTTCATTTCATGGGTTTAATTTTTGCAGTTGAAGAGGGGTAAGAGGAGAAAAAAGAAGGAATAGTTGTGTTGCAATGCTAATGAGCACATTTACAAGGCTCTGCCAGAAACTCTGTGCTTCAGCTTGCTTTTATTAGCCATTTTGGAAGATGTCTTAGTTGCAGTTGCACAAAAAGCATTGTCAGGGCTTTTATATTTTCTCATTTAGAATAATATGACATTATTTGAGAGGGACTAGTTCTGCAGCACATAAGCCAGTATCAGTATTGTATAATACAGCAGCTAGACTCATTTTGCAGTGTGATTACAAAACCCATCATAGTGAATTATACAGCAAGTTAAATTGGTTTCCACCTTCTGCAAAGCCAGAATATTATCTTGCACAAATAGTGTACAAATGTAGAAATAATACAAGTCCAACTTATCTGAACGATAGACTACAGAAAGCTTCCACTGCTCACTCTATCTGCTGCTAATGACACCTGCTGCATTCTGAAAGCAAACTCTAATAATGGTGAATACTCCCACTTTTTTTTTTTTTTTTTTTT
>VZTL01038731.1:54600-78850 GCA_013400535.1 Scopus umbretta
TTTTTTTCCTTTTACTAAGCTTTAATTTACTGGGACATCCTGACACTTCTAAAAATTTTCCAAATCTGAAAAATAATTTTTTTGAGTAATGTCTTTTCACTTTTCTTGATCTGAAATACTTGTGAATGCATGTTGCTACTGAACATTCTTCCCACTAACTAAAAAGTACCATCATTGGCTTTAGATTTTTCAGCATAATTTAGAACACAGAAAGAGTCCTTTGGTATAAGTAACCCAGGCTGTTCAGTAAAAGTCTTCCTATGATAGGTGTTTGTATTGCTTCTAGTCATGCTTTTTGGTTTTTTTTGTGCAGCACTCATTCAAGTAACAATACAGTCATCTGACTACATCTGAAGTAAGCCACTTGTATACAGTTGTTTGTTGGGTTTTTTTGTTTTGCTTTGTTTTTTTAAACACAAATAGGATAACAAGAGAGAAAGAACAGAGCTTGGTGAACCTAACTATCCTGGCCTACCTGCTTGTTTCCAGTCACTGAATACATCAGCTGAAACCAGCTGAAAAGGAGCTATGTAGTCCTCATGCGCTTACTTCCTAACATTATGTTCACAGTATTATCGCTCAGGATGAGTGAACTGGTGGAGAGAAGGGCAGGGAAAAGGAGTGAAACAGCCAAATATCTCAATTCAGACTGAAATTATATCCCAAGAAAATCAGATACAAAACCAGACTATCTGCCAAGGTTTCTTCCAGCTGGACAGGCCTTCGAGAAGCTCTCTAAGCCCATTCATCCATTTCTAGAATTCAATGACCGTGCAGGCTGTTAAAAAATTTGCCACACGCATATGTAGGTACATGCAACTGCATGGATATAGTATACTTGATTTATTTTTTTCTGTATATTAAAACCAGCAGATCCACCTCTAGCAGAGCTGTACAAATAAAGTTATTTTGAACACACTATTTTGCAGACATTCTGTCTGTTCTCCAGATTGAGAATTGTTACTGCTGTGCTGCGACATAGTTGATGGTATTTGGAGTTGCCATAGTGTTAAATGTTTCTTCTGTGATCAGCAACTGCTGATTTAAATGAAACTCTTCAGCCATTTTCTCTCCTGTATATTTCACAGTCATGTCAAACTCAGGTAGACAAAAAGGTATAAATGATACTGGCTGAAAACTGTATCGTGTCTAAATGAGCTTTCCATGATTTGATTCCAAGCTCACAGCACACAAAATAGAATATGCTTTCAGGTACTGTAAAGGACAGCACGTGTTGAAGGCCTTTAGTCACCCGAGTTATAATTAGTAAATGTACACACATTCACTTCACAGTACTTACATATTGAAATGTCTGAGCTGAATTTTGTGTCTGGACAATGTCCAGGCTAGAAACTTAGAATTTCAGTTTTTATGTGTGGGATGATTTACTTTAGCAGTTCTGACAAATGAGTATGAGACGTAGCTAGGTGAAGGCAAGCCAGAATCAATGGGACTCAAAGGCGCTTGGCACTTGTAAAAGATTCTGAGAATTTAATTCTCAAATTTATCAGTATTAATAATTCTGATCTAATGCATTTTCCTTGTCACTTACAATGAGTCAGTTTCTAATTAAATGTTGTTGAAAAAGATGAATTACCATTTTACATGCTTAAAAAGAATGTTGCTAATATGTCTAAATCTAGATGTGAAATGTAGAATGACATGATTCTAATCCCCCTAAATACTGTGGTTTTCCAAAACAATTTTATACTGGATTATTTCATTGTCAAAAAAGGAGCAAGTACTGGAAAACTCAGTGATCACCATTTCACCCTGTAACATGTATTGGTATAAATTTTATATTCAAATTACACAGAATTAGTTTGCAGAACCCCCCTTTGGGGGGGTGCTGCAATGTCTTCGAGAAATAGCATGTTGCTATTGACAGATCACAAATTCATGTTTTTTTTCTCCCCTTTGCATTGTAGATATTCATGTTTAAAATGTGTATAAATGCACAATTTACAGCTGTGCCCACCAGTAGTAGCTACCATCTCTTTCTGACTGACAATGATGAGATTTCTGTCATGCTTTGCCTCTCCTACAGTGCTAGTGATGGGATTTTTTTTTTCCTGGAAATCTTATTACTGAATGTGCTGTTGTGGTCTCAGATGGGACTTTCAATCGAAAAGGCAATCAGAAGGTTATCCATTTGTGAGTTTTCCTACAAAAGAGCTTTGCAAAACTCTACAGTATATACTATAACTCAGTCAGAGCTACTTGCCCTAAACGCTTATGTGACTATAGACAATAATGTGATCCGTATCTTGCAGCACCTTCCTTTGCTCCCAGGAGTGGGATGTAGACTAGAAATTGGCTCAGTCTAAGTTTCGAATCAGACTTTTGCATTTACACTACTATTAGATTTGGCATGGCAATTCAGAACACCCTGGCACTTGCTGCAAGTGATTAGTAAGAATGCGTCTGGCTGTCATTACAGTCTGTTACATAAATATGTTTGATTTCATTGAAATCTTGATGACTGCTTCTTTTCTATCTTTAGATGACTTCACCGTTTAGTTTACAGTATTACTAAAATTGCTAGATAAAGTTATTCAGAGGCAGTTTTTTTTTTTTTTAATGCAGAGCAACTTAAATGAATTGGATACTTCATTAATTTCAATAAAATCTTTATAATACATATAGAAGCCATGTTAGCATATTAGTTGTCTGCAAACTACAGTCATTAAAACCAGCCATGCCGCAGCTAAAGCGAAGTAAATGCTTCCATTTTGAAATACAAGCAAAATTGGGGGTGATGCATTAAGACATTTTTGTTTGCAGAACAAACATTACTGAGGAGCTTAAAGAGAGGGGATTGTTTTTCCTAGCAATACTTTAACACAAAAAGTGTGAGGTTATTTTTCAGCATGGCACAGTGAATTAGACACACATAACTCCTGTGGTCACAGGCTGCTGCATATCTAATTCTGCAAACACTGTCAAAAATTGCTTTGAATATTATCCTTTTTTATTTTGACTATATTCAACTAATAAATAAATGATTTTGAAGGAACTACATTCCTCAACAAAATATGAAGTTATTCAGGCAGATTCCTTTCTGCAGTGTACAGGTAAAACTGAAAGAAAAGCAATAACAAGAAAAGTATTTATAAAAATATATTTCACAAAGTAGGAAACAATACAGGAGTTTCTCTGAATACAATACATGGAGTAAATAAACAAACAATAATATAGCTTCAAAACAAAGTAGAAAATTAAAATGATTTGCATGTAATATGTAGTTTTATTATACAATTGCTACTTCTAAATGGCAAGTTTGCATTACAAATTGAGTATGCTTGCAGCTTCTAGTGTTGTTCTTTCTGTGTGCAAGAGCCCTGGTGCATCACTATGAATATTATAGAAAAGAAATGCTAATAACATAAGCAGTAAAATTATGTACACACTGGTTCCTGCTCTAATACAGTGGAGAACTATAAGCATGTTTTTTACTGTACTGTGTTATGTGTGGATTTCTAAAAGTCTATAGTTTAAATATTCACATGAACCAGTTTACTTCCAGCTGTTTGTGCTTGTATTAAAAACACCAGGTACGAGATTTATGAAGAAGATATAAAACTGTCAAAAGTTTTCTCTGGGAAAGTTTTATTCCTGCCAGCATTCTCTTAAAATTCAGCTACTGCAAATGGATAGGTTACTACTTTAACCTCCAACAATTTGTCATTTTTCTTTTCAAAATGTACATGTATTAAACATCCATTATATATAGAAAAAAAAAATCTAACGGATATAATTTAGTTTTCTTCATAATCTTAATCTATAGATTATCAGTCAATAAATAAAAGCAGTAATGGACATCAATAAAATATTTATTTCAAAGATTAAACAAATAAATTCGATCTTTAGCAATAAAATTAGCAATTCTTTCATATATGTAAGTCCATCCCCTGTCACAGTTTTGTTGTTTTTTTTTTTTTTCTTTCCTTTCAGAAGACGAAGCATAGGATTGATCCTTCTTCTAGAAAAAGATCCTTTTGTAAAGCAAGGTTTTGTAGCCCTGCCTCTGAATCTCTGCACGTTAGTAGGATTTATTACCCAGCACTGGAATGGATTAAGAACATGTGAATATTTTAAGGCTTGACACAATATTTAAAGATGATATTCAGTCTGTGGTTACGTGGCCAACAATTACTGTATGTACAATGTATGGTCACTGCACAGTAGAAGCCAGTAGGAATTTACAATGCTATTTCTATTCAGCATTGCTAAGAAGACCAAGATATTGCTTTTAACATTTCTGTGGCGGGATCTTTGTTGGCAATGCAGAAACAACCTATTAGCTTTACATACACTAGCAGGAGCTACTGTTCAACAGCAAAATCCCTGCAAGTCCATTTTCTAAGAAAGCACCAATTTCTTTTTGTTCTTTTGAATTCACTGAAGATAATCAAAGATCCAAATCTCCATCTTCAGAGTGGCCAAGTGAATATCAAATATCCAAAGACTTCTAGACACTCCACATACTTTACTTCACACTCCACAAGACTTAACCTCCTAACATATACTTTTTTTTTTTTTTTTGGTTCAACATTACAATGTAGTTGATTTTATAGATGACTGGCGCTAAACTTGCCTCTAAAACAAAAAGCCACATTAGTTTTAACTAACAGTAGTGGCCCTAGAATATTACATGATCATTAAGTCAACAGTGAAAAAGTTTGTAATCCACCGTCAAGTTTCTTTGTCACTTTCTCCAACTGAGTAAAGTTCTCCAAGTCTTTTAAAGCGAGGACCCCATTCACTGAGGTAGTCAAAATTCTGATCTGAGTCTGATGTAGACGACTCCAATGAGCTAAGGGAACCAGCTGCTGACCCTCTTCCTTCATAGCCATAAATCTGGATAGAGTCATATGGTGGAGCCGTGGGATCATTATCGGCCTCATGAAGCCTTACATTAATAAATTCATCAACATCAACACCATTAGGAACAGGTGCAAGACCCTGCCTGGGCATAAATTGAAGATCAGGCTTAATATCCTTACGAGGCAAAAATCCATTAATTCCATCTGGATTTTGCAAAGTTGCAATGTCAAAAGCTTCTGTATCTTCTTCTCCACCTCCTTCATCATCATAGCGAATAATATTTTCCCTCACATCTTCATCATCTTTGATGATTAGAGGCTCATTCTTATGTCTTCTTAGTGTTACAAACAGCACCACAATGACTGCAAAGGAAGCATCACAGGCTGATTAGGTAAAAAATTTCCAATCAAAGCACTACATGTTAAGTGCAGTTGTGGAAGGTGATTGGTTGCTT
Source organism: Scopus umbretta (assembly GCA_013400535.1). Taxonomy (NCBI): domain Eukaryota; kingdom Metazoa; phylum Chordata; class Aves; order Pelecaniformes; family Scopidae; genus Scopus; species Scopus umbretta. The sequence goes on from VZTL01038731.1 coordinate 59,882, forward strand.
TTTGCGAAAGTAAGAGTAACAAGGGTAGTGTAAAGTTGAAAGACCTGTAACTTCAACCCCACTGAAGTAATGGAAATTTGATCAGCAGCTCCGGTAGTTCTCTAGTTTTCTATTAGCAAGCTTACATTTACATCTGAAGCTCAACTTTATATACGCAGTAAGATTTTGCATACTTTCATTTTTGAGCCTCGAATGTAAACAACAACTTTTCCCTTTGGAAAAGTTACAAACCTAGGCGCAGTCAAACTACCATCATTCACTGAACATAGTCTAGAATGGTCTACATTATGGATGAGTTTTCCAAAATTAGAGTGTGTTTTTTCTGAAAACATAGCCCTGATGACAGAAGGAAATTGGTGTCTTTTTCTTACACGTTGCAACAGTGTCACACTGTATAACTGAAAAGAGAGTGAGACAGAAGGGAGAAAGAAAGAGCTTGCATACATCAGTTTCAGAATCACGGACAGATGCATAAAAAGCTCTAAATTGGTTACACTGTTGTTTTTGCAGCTTAATGCTGAAATCGCAGTTACTGATGTAAATCTCAGTTACAAAGTGAAGCTGCAAAACGCAGAAATAGGCCTCTTCCTTCACTGTTCGCTCCCTCACTGGCTTGATGTCATATACAAATTTTGCATGTTTTATTAAAATACACAATGTTTCTTCTCTTGTAAAACTGTAATGTCTCTTATGCCATTACAATCCAGAATAAACTCATACAAGTCTTAGAAGACAGCAAATATATTTTCCATCATGTGCAGTATATACTGCGTCTACCTTGCTACTTAACATACCTGATTTGATTTTTAGTTTCGTATTCCACACCCGTTTACTATGTAACTTGTGTGTAAGACTACTTCAGATTGGGACTTTGCTTTATATGCTTTTGTTTAGTTCTTAGTACAGTCGGGATGCAGTCCTGACAGGTTTCTCTGTACTGCTGCACACTGCAGGGTATTAGATGGTGTGCCCTTCCGCGTGACTTCTTTGCTTGCTTACAGCCACCCACGAATCAGAAAAATTTTGTATACCAGGCTCTGAAATTAATACATACCTAGCAGCAAAATGATGCATGCTAATATTGCAATTAGGGCTCCCATACTGAGTCCAATGGGAAGTACGTATGCTTCAACGTTACAGGACTGGACAGTGCCATCACTGCTGCAACCACAGACGCGAATAGTGAGAGTGCTAGTGCTGCTCATGGGGGGATTCCCGCTATCGCTTATTACGATGGGCAGTAGGTACACTTCTTGCTTCTGCCGGCTGAATCCGCTATGCTTTGCCAATATGCTGAGGGTATTATCTGAAAAAGGGAAAACTTGTGTTGTTTCACCCCACAGAGTAACTGCTAAACCCACAGCTTCTTCATAATGCTTTCAGAAAACTGCCATACAAACACATACGCACTTTATTATTCTCGTTATTCCAGCAGCATGTGACACAGAAATCCTGCCCCTTCCTGCCTGGCTGCCCGCGCCCCAGGGGAACGAGCGCAACACACGCGTTTTCTTGTGTCACGCGGTATAGCCCCAGCGGAAACGCCTCACCTTCTTCTCCGCATACATCCCTACAGATGTCTTCCCATCATGACTCACCGCCCGTTTTCAAGTCACACAGTCATAAAAATCCAACCAGTACAATAAAGAGAGAAATGAAATGTTAAAGTAACCCACACTTAATAAAGCACATTCATCGATTAAAACCAATGTTCCATGCATTATAAGCACAAATTGCACGATATTTTGCCCTGCTAGAAAAGATTCCTCTTTTGTATTAATGAGCAAGATAGACAAAGGAAAAGCTGAATGCATTAAAAGTTGTAGGCCTAATTTTCAGCAGTCTAAACATTTACCGGGCCTCAATGATGAAAACAGAACAAACCTAAAGAGAACGTGTCTTCTATGAAGGCAGCGAGAGAAAATGAGTCTCGGACATTCTCACCTCTGCACACACATGCAGATACCTCATTTTAGAAACAGAGAGAGGCATCTGACTACACGGTATCCTACCCAGACATAAAGTTACGTGGTTAAACCTCTCATAGGCACTCAGTTCACCACCAACATGCTTACAAGTTGATTTTACTTAGGGTAATCATATAGATTCTATTGTGTATAGTTGTAAGAACTATAGATTCTAGCCATTTAAGAACACACTACTACCAAACATCAATGATCTCGTATGTGCCAGAATGCTCAGGTATAAACCATGATTAGTGAACATGTCAAATATGCAAAACACTTTGCTTTATTTACATACTTAAATATTCACTTTAGCTCTCAACTGCTTTATTCTGTGGAATAAAACAAAAATAATTGAGTATTATGTGTTATATCCTAACAGAGTGCATGTTGACTTATACTAGTTTGTTTTTTGTGTTCTCTCATCAAAAATAACACCACAGATTAATAAAAACATGCCAATGCACACAGAATAGGAATGCTTGTGTGGATTAATGAGGAATCCAATGACAATTTAAAAATAAAGCTGCACATCATATTTGAGAGAAGCTTGTAACTCCTTTCATTAAACTCTCTTCCCCTGTGCTACCAAAGTTTCCTGAAGTTATCATGAACAAAAGTAAAGCCTCCTGATATTTTATGCTATAAAATGGGCACATGTGAACACTAAATGCCATTCCATGGAAGGAAAGAGATTAGTGAGAGGTATGTGGCAGGCATAAGGAAGAGAAGAATCGGAAGACAGGCAGTGTTCATATGACAGACGTAACAAAGACCTGATTCTCGAGTTTAAACCAAAAAAAGGTACCTGAAGTGCATGACAACAGGTGTATGCACATACATATAGTGACAGTAAGAAAGCTTTATATCCACTTTGATCTTGGTAGTGGTCAGATCCTCACTTGAAAACATGAAACACTAACTGTGATCACCAGGAACATTTCTGACAGCCCCTGGTATTTGTGCAGCATGTATCGCTGCCCCAACACGAGAGACACATGTATGCTCGAAACAGCTGGCAGTCTATGGAGTACAAAAGCCAGAGAAAGATGCAGAGAAGGAAGAAGGGAAAAACATTCATGAAGCAAATACTGTAAAGACATTTTTCACATTAAAAAAATTTAGAATGCAGTAGTTTGTTCTTGAAGTCCTTCTTAGTAAGGAGGCATATTAATAAAGAATAAAGGTGTTACAGAATATAGTGATTACAGAATGAAACATTACTAAACTTTGTCATGTCCTGAACCTATATCAAGATATCCATCAGTAGATAACTCTTACAGTTAATTCATTACTGCCATAAAACAAAAGATGAAAAAGATTATTTGATATTTTATCACACAGGGCAATTGTCTCATACAAGAGAACAAAGAAGCCTTGTTTTCCCATTCAGTGACTAAGAAACTGAACTGCAAGTAGGCTCCTTCTGAAGCCCAGGGTCTTTGATTTTGCAGTCTTACTGCATCTGTTCCATGGTGGAATCACCTACCAATCACACTTATGCAGCCTAGAGAGGTTCTTACTACAATTTATATTTCAGGTCATGTAACCATTTCAGCATTTTTCATAGCATTTAGAGTATGTAACACATGAAGATCAACCTAACAATTAACTGCTGTTTAAGGGGGTACAAATATGGTCACTTCATAACATCTCTGCAGAACAAAAAGGATTCCTGATGATTTTTCTTTCCAGGAATCCTGCCTTTTTATCTATTCAAGTTGGAAACAGTCACATCAAAACTGATGGCACCCTGGAGCTAAATAAATAGTCTAGTCCTTTCTTGTGCCCTTTTTAAAATTAAAGGAAGCATATGTGTTTACTGAAGATAAATTTCAGGTATAAGCTCTTAAGAATTCTGACAACTCAAATAGGACCAAATTCCTTGATGATACCCAGTGTTATATGTGCCACTGTGATGCAGTGGAAAAGTCAAGTATGTTTTAAGTCAACAATTAGCACACATTTAGAATTAAGCGGAAACTGCACTCCTCCTTCTTGGTTGAATGTGTCAGAGATTTAAAAAAACACTCGTGCAAGTTAAACCACTTCCAGTGTCATACTTACTCTCTAGCTGAACTGCAAGGAACAAAGGGATATGTTACGTTAGTAAAACAATACTGTAGCTAAGTTTTCCTGAATATTGGTGTGTATAGCTTTACCAAAGTAAGAGTGACTACTGCTCCTATTGTAATGTGCAAAAGATAATTTTTTTTTAATCTGATAACATTCTTTTCCTCCTCTACACCCCCCCCCATTTTCAAATACTGAAAAATAAATGTATCTGTCCATTTGACTTTCTCTTGCAAAATTAAAACTGTCTCAGCATAAGTTGCATCCTTAATCCTTTTGCTTTAACCTTTCAAAGGAGAAAAAAATGATGTGGGGCTCAATTTCCAGCTCTTTCTGTCTTTGAGACAAATCCCACTCAGAAGTGGGATGACTACTCGCATCACATCTGTAGTCATTTATTCAGAACTCCAGAGACTTTTACAGTTATATTACACAGTGACTTCTTGTGCTCTAGAAATCTGTACTGATACAGCCTGTTCCTTCCTATAAGCCTGGTACAATCCTTCTCTGTCCAAGCTGGAGGGAAGGATTGATATGCTGAGCCCTAGCATCCCTGCCCTTTACAGATATGCAAAAGAGGTAAGGCACCTGCTTGAGGAAGAAATGAAAAAAAAAAAAGACGCTGCTCTTGGTGGCGACAGCTTCAGATCCTTTCCATCTTTCTGACACACCCAGTGCTACTCTGCCTGGTCTGAAAATGCAAATAAGCCAGAATCCGACAGTAAAACAAAAGTAAAAAAGGAAAAGTACTATAAAGAGACAAACGGAAGAGGGCAGAAAAAATGAGAGATAGGAGGAGGGAAGGAGAAAATAAAGTGCCCGTTTCTGCCAATCAGCGAAGCTACGCTGAGTATAAGAAACTACCTGGTACCAGTAATGGTTATAAATTCAAGTTCAACAGAAATGAGATAAAGTAAAAGACACACAAGATATTTGGGACATTTAGTTGATGTATTTAAGTGTAAAAGAAGTTGTAATGGCTGAATAGTAAGTACTATGTAAGAAGACAGGCAAGACAAGGAGAGAGAGGAATAAACTTTTGTCCTGGTTCCAGCTGGGATAGAGTTAATTTTCGTCCTAGTAGCCGGCACAGTGCTGTGGTTTGGATTTAGGATGAGAGCAATGCTGATAACAGGCTGATGGTTCAGTTGTTGCTGAGCAGTGTTGACACCAGCCAAGGACTGTTCAGCTTCCCAGGATCTGCCAGGGGCACAAGGAGCTGGNAACTGCTGTGTTAGACTAAAGTTGAATTTGTTGTGCCCACAAAGAAACTGGCAATCAGAAGTAGGAAACAGGAAAAGCAAAATAAAATGACCAAATTGTTTTGCCAATGGATGGCAAGTACTCAAGTTTGCCTTGGGAATTTTATTTAGCAACAAATTCCTTCCCATTTTCTTTGCTATGTCCTAAAATAAATATACCTCGGTGTTGCTGGAGATGTGACTCTTGAGTGAAGAACAATGACTCTCTAATTGACATTTCAGTTGGTTCCTAGAACTTGAAAATAAATCCTAACAGCTGATTAGCAATAAACTCAAATTATCTGATTTGCTCTCTTCTCTCTGTGGACATTCCCCTTACCCGTGGCTGACAAAACAGCAGAAATCTCCTCCAGGAACAACCTCCAGCACTGCTGCATGAATTAACTTGGCAGCAGGTGCTCAGCAGGAGAGGGGACAATCGCTTTCCACTCATCTTTCCAATTAACCCATTGATCCTTCATTATAGCGCTGTTCAGGTTATTTATTTATTCATGTTACTTTTAGCAAAACAAGGAAAATTACATGCAGGAAAAAAGAACCCCTGTCTGTTAATGAAGCTCTGAGGTAACCTGCCACAGGCAGGGAGACACACTAAGTCTTTACCTCCGGTCAGTGAGGTATATTCAGGTCCTTTGACATTCTCAATCACCATGAGCCTCCCTGAATTCTGTACCTTCTATGCGGGGAAGGGATTGAAGAAGTTCATTGAAATACCAGAGTCCTATTAAATGCCATTTCACTAATGATGTACCAGCTACACGGGATGGACTAGGAACTATATTCTGTCTTGCAGGCTTAAGGAATAGCGTTAAGATAAGAGATCTTAATAATTGTCTTAACTTACCACAAATTTTTGCATCAGTGTAAGGTCAGAGTAACACAGATCCAGGGATACATAACTACAGTTTAGATCTGGAGCTCATTTTTACCTTTTTTAAACATAAAACCAAATCAGTCATTTAGATCACCAGATGACTCTCAGTTTCTGAAGTTTACAAGCAGATGTGCGAAATGACCATGAAAGAGACTGTTATGAGTATCTCCCTCACAGCTGGAACAAAGTATGACAATGCAGAAGGTCTTTACAAGATGCCCAGTGTGATTTCTAGACAAAAGTAGTTTGAATAACCAAAATGGAGGACATGCTTACCACTGGGCCAAGTGCTTCCTGCAGATTCCCAACTGTTCTCAAGACCCCCAATCTCTTTTGATGTTTATGGATGAAAGATTTTGAGAAAAATTAAATGTAATAATTTTAATACAAAGCTACTTCTGGATTTGCTGGACATGAGCAACTTTAATGGCATCAACATCAATCTGGATGTGAAATTAGCAAGCAGGAGTCAACTCCTTCATCTTCCACTTTGTACAAGAATGCATGTTGCAATTTTAAGTCTGGCAATAAAATGACAGAACAAAAGTAAAAAACCAGCAGCAGTCAGCTTACATCCAAGTGTCATTTTCTCTGCACACATTATTGCAATTCTTTAATTCCCTCACAGTCTCTAATATTTTGAGATCAGTAGACTTCCCTGCTGTGTAACCTTACACCTACATAGCTCTTTTTCTGTCTTTCTATCCCTTTTATAATGTTCTCAGAAGGATCAAATCAGTAATGGTATTAAGGACTTTGTAGTAGAAATTGTTATCTATGCTGGATATGTTACTTATATGAAGAAAGAATTTTAATTGGAAACTTTACAGCTGGGAACACCAGAATGACAGAAATACATGTTTCTTCATGTTTATTAGAGCTATGTTTTTGTGTACATTTTTTAGTCTAAACCAGATTCTCTATAATAGAGTCCTTTGGCACAAGTAGCAGAGCAGCAACAATTTCCTTACTGTGATACTCCTTGCTTTTTTGATAATGAAAAGACAGGGACAGTTCATTCATTTCCTTTCTCAGTTCATAAATGGCATCTATTCTCACATAAAACTTGAAATAACTGAGAAATTAAGTTGTTATCATCAAGGTTTCAGTAGAAACTAACAAAGTACAGGCAGAAAAACAAAACATATGACATTCTAAGAAATGTTAGCTATGTAATATTTAGCAGTCATCTGCAAATGCACTAGAATACAACGTTCAAGAGAATGCTAAGATAGCATTTCAGCTCTTTGCATAACTTAATTCGTGTACGTGCCTCCTGTAATACTTACTATTCAGTAGTGGAGACTTGACAGTGTTCAACACAGATTTGCAAAAGATCTGTAGTAATACTGGTATTTTTGTTTTCTTCAAAATTCAAACCTAACGACAGAAGAAACAGTGGAATACAGGGAAGATTCCAAACCCCATTTTAGAGACTGGAAAATAGTAAAGTTGTCCAAAGGCACGGAGGTCTCTCAGAAAGTCTCTATGTACACTCCATGAACTATAAGCCATACCCTAGTATGAGTATCCAAGAGCTGCTTTCTGATCTAGCACAAAACTCAGAAGCGGCAACGCAAAGCACACCCGCACCAATGTTCACCTTGTAAAAGAACACTTCACAGACAGGCCCTGAGCTGAAAAACTGATGCCTATGTTTCAGACTACACCTAAAAACAAGTTAAAAGCATTGGTTTCTTGCTTCCAAAAGAATGCCACTGAAATGCTTTGAGATACACGCCTGTCTTTATGTAAGATAGGGTTTTTTTTTGTTTCTGCCCTAGGCTGTACCACTTTTTAAAGGAATACCTGATTAAAAGGGAACAATTTTGAGTTTGCATGTTATAAATTTGCCAGTCAGTAGATGAAAAAATAACCTATTTGTTCATTAGTATTAGTACAATAATTTTGTTTCATGACTAAACTTAGTATTTTCAACATGGATGTATTTATGCACACCAAATACATTTTAATAAGAACTGATATATGTTAATATATATATACACAACCGTGTCGTGTCATATTTTGCACATGTGCTAGATCTTCCTTGATGACTGTCTCAAACAAAATCCTGTTGAACAGCAGTTTACAAGAAAGATGGCCCTTTGCCTAATCTGTATGGTAAAGGCGTAACGTTCTATTCGAGGAGAAGGCTTATAAAATAATCTGAAAATAAAAAGAGGCCATTTTTATAGTATATTTTGTCTGATTTATGATAGCCAAACCATATGGGCACTGAAGCATTCACAGGTATTTCAAACTGACCTGCTTTTCATGAATGTCAAAAATTTGTGATGTCTCCAAAAAAGCAGATTGATGACTGCTATCAAATTTGATAGCAGACATCAGGTTCAAAAGAAAAAAAGTTTTTGTGCTATAAAAATTCAGCTGACTGATCACACCATCTCTCCTGCAACACAGTAAGTCACATGCCACACTGACATATATAATGGCAATTCACAAAACATTCCTATGGCACATTAGCAAACACCTGAATTAATTTTTATTTTTCTAGAGACCTGAACTTTCTGGAATCCCTTAAAACACCAATAAGAACACAGGGGAAAAAAAGTATTTCATGGGAGAAAATATACTGATGTGGAGAAGAATTGGAAAATGTCACATATTTTGTATCTTTGATTATTTTTTTCTTTACCAATTGGCCTAAATAATAATAGCTTATGCCAGAGTTGAATTGCTGAATCAACTAATGAATAAAAAGCCTAAACACATTTCCAGGTCATGTATTCCTTTGCAGAAATAAAAAGTGCAGCTGGGAATTCTGAATTATGAGCAAAGTAATATTTAATCATGTATAAGAATACATCATTCTCATATGTTAAAATTTCTTGGAAAGGGGAATAATCATGTTAGTATTACTGTGACGCAGAACTTGGACTAAATAAAATCTTGACAGAATAAAAAAAACCAGCCAAATTAACAGTGAAGTGATGGAATAAGCATTTCCTCCTACCTTTTTCCTTTGAAAAATGTGAACTTTAGATAATAGTCTGTATAATTTCTATTTCTATTCCTTTGGAAAAGTCTGAACTTTAGATAATTGTCTCTTAAGTATTCTAAAACTTTCCTTTGACCTTTAGTCCAGCAGAGCTATAACCAAACATACCTATATGGTCACTTGCAGTCTAGCAGCAACTCTTATATTTTGTACCTTGATTTTTTAACCCATTGAAGGACAGACTGAAAATCCTCACTGGAGAAATAATGACATAGAAGTATGCATTGAGTATGAAACCATACTAGTTTTATTGTTAATGAGGTAGAGAAATAGGACATAGTACCTCTCTCTCTGTCTTTAATTTACAGATACTTATGGCAAGTCAAACCAGGAAACTTTGGGCTCTGGGTCTGCTTAAGCTACAGTTACCACAGTTGTCCGAACTGTACCCAACATACCTGACTTTAATCTCACCCACTTTGATGTTATGCCCATTTCATAGAATCATTAAGGTTGGAAAAGACCTCTGAGATCATCTAGCCCAACCATCAACCCAGCACCACCATGACTACTAAACCATGTCCTGGAGTGTCACATTCACAAGTTTTTTGAACACCTCCAGGGATGGGGACTCTACCACCTCCCTGGAAAGCCTGTTCCAGTGCCTCACCACTCTTTCAGTAAAGAAATTGTTCCTAATATGCAATCTAAACCTCCCCTAGTGCAACATGAAGCCATTTCCTCTTGTCCTATCACTGGTTACTTGGGAGAAGAGACCAACACCCTCCTCACTACAACCTCCTGTCAGGAAGTTGAAGAGAGCGATAAGGTCTCCCCTCAGCCTCCTCTTCTCCAAAATAAACAACCCCAGTTCCCTTAGATGCTCCTCATAAGACTTGTTCTGCAGACCCATCACCAACTTCATTGCCCTTCTCTGGACATGCTCCAGCACCTCAACATCCTTCTTGTAGTGNCAAGATGAGGCACTCTATTATCTTCCCTGGCACTGAGGTCAGGCTGACAGGCCTTTAGTTCCCCGGATCCTCCTTCCAGCCCTTCTTGTAGATGGGCGTCACATTGGCAAGCCTCCAGTCATCTGGGATCTCCTCTGTTAACCAGGACTGCTGATAAAAAGATGGAGTGGCTTGGCAAGGTCCTCCACCAGGTTCCTCCGTACTCTTGGATGATTTATCTCTTCTGAATCCCCTGGTGCCAGTTATGATTGACACTCCCATAATCTGAAGCAAATTCAGGCCAGTGAAGATGTAAGATATGCTAAAACAGCACTGGCTTTTCCTTCTCATTTTAATTTTCTGTATTCAACGAGCCAGCCACAAACTTGTTTACTAATAATCACATTGCTTTGACATGCTTTACTTTATTCGGATCACATCACTACATGGCATGTGCATTGAATGTTACATCTGTAAAGTGTAAGAATTAATGCAGATTGCCAAGCTCTAGTTTAGAAAGAGAGATGAAATGGCTGTCAAATGTGCCTAGCATTAAAAATACATTATTAACACAGCAATTTGCATAGACTGATGGATCATTTTTGAAATCTACATATTCTAGTTAATTCTATTATCCTGTTATTTTAACCAAAAAGTTTCAGAAAGTAATACTACATTTTATAATGCTTTGATAAAATAATGGCTATATTTTGTATCTGAAACAAGAACTTTCCATTACTGTATCACCAGATTCAAACAAAATGCTGCGCAGATAAATAAAAAAGCCAAAATATGCCAAGGCTTTGCCATTTGTATTTATCTTTAGGGGTAATGGATTCTTATTCTTTCTATGAATGCACACTTACAAGTGCAGTCTAGGTGGTGAAACTAATGAAAGATAGGTATCTATCCCCTTAGGTCACTGTGAGATTTATGGTTTTACACATTACATTGATTTGGGATTCTCTTATGTCTAAAGCTAAATCTCAAGCAGATTCAATGAAATTTATAGTACTTTGGGCAGGTGATGGAAGAGTTCCAAGAATTCCATTCTATGATCTTTACCTTCCTCACTTCACACACATCCTTCAATTCTTATTTCAGTGACTCACTTCTAGGGTCTGGAAAAGTTCAGAGTCTTCACGACTATGAAGACAATCCTAGAATGTAACCTATGAATACCATAGTAAGAAAAATAAAACTTAAGCAGGAACATTTTGGTTTTTAAATGTGATGTGTTCTTGGCATTTAAGTGAGTTTCACACCAAGCAACTTAATATCCACTTCTCCATGCCATGATAATTGTCTTTCCTATTCCAATACTATATGCAACATATACGTGCACACGATAAGAATTTAAGAAAATTTACCAGTAGATCATATAACAGTCCTTTAAAACTGAATCTGGAATCAGACATATCAACCATACTGAAGTTTTGTTACAACAGTTTTAGAACCAATTCAAGCCATACCAGTGTATGTCTATTATGCTATTACTTTTTTTATAATGTTCACTTTGAAATACAGTGGCAGAAAGCAACCACCAGACTACAAAAAAAGCAACCAGCATTTATTGGAATGCTGTGTAATAAAGGTCTTGTCAGCACTTCCATTACAAAATGCCAATTTTCAGGGGTTTATAATTCTGATATAACAACTTACTATGAGAAGAAATTTAGAATGTGTACTGTCTGCCAAAGAGCATTGAAAGTTAAATATGACTTACATTGGCTGAGGCATTTTAAGTTAGAAAATAAAGTTAAAAAAAAAAAAATGACTTAACATTTTCTTGAGCTGGTGCTACTTAAGAAAAAAATGCAGCTTTGATTTTAAAAAGTGCTAGATCCTGCACTTCTTGTATATACAGAACTCCCTTTAACTTCACTGAGAATAATTTCTGTGAGAGAACTGAAAGGAGTGCCATTATACAATTTCGTAAATGTCATCAAGAGTTATATTAGCTTTTTGTAATTGAAAGACTGAAATGCTATGGTGTAAGATTGCCCTTGGGCACACAGGCAGCATGATAATGACTTTTGAAGACATTCTTATATGCAGATTAAATATAACAATAACAATTTGTTATCATCAGGCCATTAATGGCAGTAATTTATACCTCTGTCTTACACCCAAAGTACACACATAATGTCTTATTATATGCACACCTCTCAATGAGGACGTGTCTCCTATGGTGAAGACTAACGGTCATTTGAAATGCAGAGAACAGCAAAATGCATCCAGAGAAGGAATTTCAGTAAGTGAAAGAAACCAATTACCAGTCTATAGAGTAGAATAGATGTATAAATTTTTCAAATGAGACGTTCCAGATACTCTTGGGAACGTTTCTGCACATCATGTAAACACCACATAGAGAAAACAGCATAGCCAGAAGTTCCCATCTAGCATACACAGTCAGATTACTGAGAATCAAGGCAGGTCTACACGAACACATGTGCATATGCATTTAAATTTCAAGACTGGGACATACTGCAAAACCCTAACTTTGCTATATACGTTGTGTGACACAACGCATAACTTGGAAAGAAGGAGGAGCCAGGGAGCAATGTCAGTATTTGAATTCTGCCTCATCGTGGTAGAGATATTACGAAGTCAGTGCTTATACTGGTAAGTATCTGCAAACTATAGCATCAGTTCGTAAGATGTTCTAGAGTTTTCAGAGAGTCACAGAATGGTTGAGGTTGGAAGGGACCTCTGGAGGTCATCTCGTCTACCCTGCTGCTCAAGCACAGCTACCTAGAACCCAGGACCATGTCCAAGGCAGCTTTTGAATATCTCCAAGGATGGAGATTCTGCAAATAGTAAAACATTTGTTAGTCACAATTGAAATATGTTTGCGACAAAACAGAAGACATCTTATTTGTTCATTCTCTTCATATCAAGCGGAGAAGTTATAAGGTACAAATACAAAATGCATCGCTATGCTAAGAGAACAACTTGCGTATCACAGCGAAATTGTTCCCTGTTGCCTCCTAATTCATGATGAAGAGTCTGACAAAGTACCAAATGAAGTGTATAGGTAGAAGCTGCAATAAAAATATGAAACAGGATCAAGTAAAAGTATTACAAGACACTAGGCACTTCTACTGGCAAAGGCGAATACATCTTAATAAGCAAAAAAACCTCTCCATGATTATGAAAGAAAACTTAAAATAGTCAAAAAGGAGAACAGAAAAAAATCAAGAGATAGTTTGAGAAAGATACATGTTTCCTTACTGGGAAAAGGATAAGAAAAAAGATAAGAAAAAACAATTTTAGTCTAAAAAAAGCTAAGTTCTTTATGTGAAGTTTTGAACCAAGTGGTTCAAGACAGACTGCATTAGAACTCTACAAAGTTTTTAGCAAATATATCTTTTTGTCTTGCATGTTAGTAAAAGACACACAAAATAAGAGTAAGTTGATTTGTTATAAAAAATGATTTTTCTCATTTAAAACCAGAAAATAGTAGTACAAAGACAGAAGTTGTAATACTGTGGGATAGATAAAGAGGATATAGAAGGGGACATGCAGTGTAGAATGGAATCTGAACTACCTTCCTCTACATTTAATATTCCAGCTTGTATCAAAGATACCACAACGCTTTAGCTACAGCTGTCATTAGACTGGGCTCCACTGTTTCCTTCCCTGAGCTGCAGAATAACTTCTACGTTTTCTAACCGGGAGTTTCAGATGAATCCAAAGAGATGCCATCACACACTCTTGAAAATCTCGGTCTTTACCAATCCATAGGGAGCTGCTAATAGGTGCCATTAATGCCATATGTGAGTATCAGATGAATGTCTTAAAAGAACGTCTGCAGTGTATGCACAGCACAATGACAGGCACAGTGATTAAATGACTTGTCCAAAATCATACAGGAAACCTGTAACCAACTGAAAACAGAACTATTGTGAACTCCAAAACAGTTCCTTAACCAAAAGACCACCACGACTGTAGAGTGCTCTTAGATCACAAGGTCTTAATCTTTACTGGTGTGAACACTGTATAATTTAGAGAAGGGTCATATATAATGCATGAAAATGTTATCGAAAGTGACATGACAGAGTTAAGCAAGGTTAGGGAGCGACAAGTTCAAAAAGGCTATGTGAAACATTTTTATCTTATTTCTTATTATTTCCTATAACCTAGATTTTAGCTTTAATTTTAGGTTAGACTGAATGAAAGTTTCCTAACAAAATATAAACAACCCCAAAAAGTTCTATGTGTTTTTATGGAAGCAACGTGAAACTGTTACGTAATTCACTACATTCCAAAAATTAAAGAAAAAAGTCAGTGTTCATGTTCAAGACAGTCCAACATTCTATAGAATACAGCAGAGTACTTTCATCAACGTACAGTGATTACTACGGATGCTCCTTTTACGGTTTATGACTGCAATACTTAACTCCACGTAAAACACCACAGATAAGACACTATTCCTGACTGATCTCTTACTATAGAATCAGATGTATGAAAAAAAAAAAAAATTGCTATAGCATTACAATTACTGCTCAAGAATATACATAGCCCTTAGCCTATAGCAAAAGTGAAGTTTAATTACTTCAGCCCGCAATTAGTTTAGACCAATCTGAATTTGCTATCTTAATATGGGCAGACAGCTACCATTGCTTTGCTGATTCACTGTAATCTGAGCATGCATCCGTCCATGTTACCTTCGAAGGACCCCACTAGCTCTCCCTCTTCAACACCATCAAGCAGACATCTGGTCCTTTTCTTGAAGTTCTTCTCTTTATCTCTCCCTAACAAGCTGGCTTATTATCTCACTTCAAACAGGGGCCCATCTTCACTCCCTCTATAATCAGCACTGATTACCGAGTATGCACATCCTATCATTTTAGGATGCAAACTCTCTCTCCAGACTAGACAGGTCAATTTATGTGTTTCATTTATTTTCTGCATTTGGCTTAGTCTGTAAGATCTTTGCATTCAGTAAAATCATATACTCTACCTCTTTTCTGGCCTCTGAATGGATTGCCTTGTAGGCATATTTATTATATAAATATTAAATACTAATAATTACATAAATATATCACTAATTACGGGATGCTTACCAAATAGAATACATCCTAATTAGACAGAATTAAATGAAGACCAACAAAGTGACTCATTTTACAACAGGGCCACCCAGACAAATTACAGAATCAGAAGTTGATGGGAAAATATCATTAGTAGTACAAAAAAACCCTCCAACCAACAGAATAAAAGCTTTGTCTCCTTTATTCTTTAAAGCTTAATGTGAGCACCTCTGGTCCAAATCATTAAAAATTTCAGAATTCCTTCCGTTAGTCACTGCTATATTTGCTCTTGCCAGAGAAATACAGCCCATTCTTGAACAGTCATCTCCTTAAAAGGAGTAAGGAGGAAATGAACGGGTGTGTAAGGAATGTGACCACACCAGACAGGTTCAGGAGAATCTATAGATATAGATTTCACATAATATCAATGTAATGGTCACCCTGTAGGAAGAATGACTGTGAGTCCAGTAATAATTACTTCCTTCCTGTACACCACTTGCGTAATTGGTTCAAATCAAGATGCAAATTGGAACATGGTCTTTGTCTTTTTAATTCACATTATCATGTTAGTTGTGCAATAGTTTATCAGACAAGCCTTGAGGCTAAGTGTGAAAAATTAATACCTTCTATTTTAATGGAGGAACCATGTGCAAATAGTCTGTATACTTTATATCTAATGCCAAAAGGAGATTTTTACTAATCGAAGGAAAATTTAACAGACAGTATGTGATGATTCCTGCTTATGTTGTTTTCATTTTTAGCCTGTTTAGATTATTCCTCTAGTAGAAGAGTGTTGGGGTTGTTTTAATCTTTACTACAACTGCAACTTTAAAATGGGACTCCTATCTAATTTCCCATTAATTGCCAAAAGAAAAGTACAATTAGAGCAACTAAGAAATTGTTATTCCCCCTCAACAGCCTGTATTTAGAACATGATAAAACAAAGAAACATTCCATAATGAGAGCAAGGAATAAATTTACAATGTAAAAAAAAAAAAAGGAAGAAAAACAGTCTTGTGCCATAATTACCGATTAGGTACTTAGCGAGAAAATCCAAATATTCAAAACAAAAGAAAACCTAACAATGAGGTGAAAACAGAGGGGGACTTTTTAAGATGCAATATCTCTTTGTCAGTTAATATATTGAGGTGGTGAAGGGGTAGAGGCCCTACCAGAACCTTCAGCTCTAGCACATCTTTCCTCCTACTCAGTGAATTAAACCCATTTACAAGAAATCAAACATAGTCAGTGCACTGTCCATGAACACCTCCACTACAGGAACTGTTTCTTGCAGCAAACCTGAAGGAATCAGATCCACCCATGAAACCAGAAGTGATAGTTGGGCAGAAATCTCTTAACATATTTGCAGAAGACAGTTGAATAAAAATCTGGAAACTTATCTCCAAATACTCTATATTCACTTAGTTATAAAAACTTCTATGAAATTATTTTAAAGTCCTATAATATGATTATCATGGGTGCTGTTAGCTTTCAAGCAGTCACATTTTTAAAGCACTCAGGAAACCTTTGAAAATTAAAGGGCTATTGGAGCAATGTTTAATTGGAAGGCAAATTCCAGAGATGGTACAGCAGACCTTACTGTTGTCCTGATAGCACTTAGTTGAGAAGTTTTGTAATTATTAAGAACAGCACCCTTCTGTCTGCAAAGCAGTTCAGTTTTGTGATGCTGATTCAATGTTTGTTATCCCTGTTACGTGTCTGAAATTAAGTCACACTCAAGATTCAATTTGTTCTTATCTCTGTGATTTCTTTCATCCATGCTCTATATTATTGCTAAAATAGATCTATTTTCAACCTAATGTTCTGACTGAATTCTTTTCCCCTTCTGTTTTGTTTTCATAACCTTTTATCCCTTACTTAGTCTTTTAAAGTCACGGTGCTGTTGCTCACTTTTTTTTAGTTTTATTACGAAATTAAAGAAATAAAATGGAAAAAGAGAGTTAAGTATGTTACACTATCTGAGCATGATGAAACTCCTACAGCAGGAAATTTCACAGCTGTCCAATCCATCTCCTCATCATGAGTAAGCACTGTCATACATATGGTGCACAACACTGACCTCAGATCTTTTTCACTCAGATTGCATCTGGTTCTTAATTAGTTTGATTTATAAAATGAAACATAATTGACGCCTTTGCAACATTATGTTGCTAGCAGCACAAATAATAAATTAAGAATGAATGAAGTGAAAGTCTCTTTGGTCATGTATGCATAACGGCATGCTGCATATATACAGTATTATCCTGTATTTCATCACTCACATTTTATGTTGTTTTGGGCTGGGTCATGTTTACATAAATGTCCTGAAATAGCTATGTAATTTGATTGATTCATATGATAAAACCAAAAAAGGCGCTCTCTGCAAGGATGCAATCTTGTGGAAATTAGTCTTATTTTCCACTGTGCATATACAACTCTTCTGTAGTTGTCTGAAAGTTTGTATTTGTGAGGCTTGGAAAGATGGTGTCATCACAGAGCTAAATTGAAACAGGACTGAAAGGTTAAACAACATTTGGAACAGCAGCGCTCCCAGAGAAACACTTTGCCAGCTACAAAACTATAAAAAGTACAGATGTGCTGGGGAACACAGCAGAGCTGAAGAAGAGCCTAAAGATGCCTAAAAGAGGACAATCGGCTTACCAGATGGCCCCCTCCTTGCCGGTTCATTCATCAGGTTGGCCTGTCCAGTCGAATGAAGACTTGATGGATCACATCTGGCTTAGGGCGGAGGAGAGAGGGAATCTGTCTGGAGCCCTGCATCCTGAATACAGGAGAGGAGTGAATAAGGTTTCAGATGGACAGAACAGACAGAATGGTCAAAGTGTGGAGGAGCTCGGTAGCTGAGTTAGCCTTTGAAGAGTTGATTCTATTTTTCTGACATTCAGTTTCAGCTAGAGCAGCTATGTGCACCAAGAAGGATTCGTCTCTCTAGCCTACTGAAGTGGTGAAAAGCACATAACCATAGTAAGAAGGTGTAAATCACCCAGATAGGGCAAAAAAGTATGTTTGCAGAGGAAGTGCACTTAGTCTTCACCTGTTCTGTGGTTCTAATTAGAAGGGAGTCCAGAAAGAGCAGTGATCTGCATGCAAGAAGAAAGATGGGAAAGACAGCAGAAGCAGGTGTCAGTGAAGGAAGTGGCACACAAAGGACTGGAGTGGAAAAATGCTGGCTTCCCATCTACATTAATATAATCTTCACCTCAGAAAATAACATCACATCCTTCTATGCCAGGGAAGTTGTTTCAAATTGCACTTTACTGACATTCAACATCAAGGAAAAACAGAACATCAGGGAATAACAGAACATAGTCAATAGTGATGGTAGTAAAGAAAGAAGGGGGAAAGGAAGCAGAAAGCTATCAGGTGTGAAAGATATATACTGAGAATATTGTCACCGACATTCTCAGACTAGATGGGACTAACACTACTGTACCATGGAAAAGTGTAATCTTGCTAGGACCACAAAATGGTATAGTAGAAAGGAGTTGAATATATTACTTCAACTGCAGTGTGAAATCGTACAATGGAAATGGAAATGCATTCACTGCCTGGCAAGACAGAACATCTGAGCATTACTGGAATGTAATGGGGTCCCCTTGGTAATATTATCATTAACTTGAAATTCTACCAGTCTTCTAGAATTTGAGAATAGTCTAAAGATCTATAGTACCAATTTCCACCTCATGTTACTTATCACTTTATCACCAGCAGAAAGGGCTCATCTTTCTGAGTCTTTAGACACAGTCTATTACTTCACAGGATGACATTACATCTTAGAATTCTGTCAGATATGTAAATAAGAAAATTGATTACTTTTCCTACAAAGAGTG